>VXBN01001622.1:165535-181973 GCA_013397395.1 Sinosuthora webbiana | reverse complement strand
GGGGGGGGGGGGGGGAAAGGGACGCCGTTCCACCTTTTTCGCTGACATCTAATGTTTCAGGTTTTTAAAAATATTGTATAAAGACCGAGATTTATTTCCTAAGATGTTTCATTAATGGTTGTGGCAGGCAGCTGGCCTGAGGTTTGACACACAATAAAATCCATGTCAAGAATATTAAAGATAGTGCAAAAGATAACTATGAATTTACATTCAAACAGGCTTTTGACAAAGCCATTGCAACAGGCTCCTAATCAGGTCTTGAGACCCAGCCTGCCCTCTCTTTAAACCCGTGATCTTGAAAAGGAGCTTTAAATTGGAAATTATTACACATTAAAACCTCAACATGGGCCAGATCGAAGCGGATCGATATCTTGCCGAGCACAATAAATCAGCTGCTGCTCTGCGGTTACTGTTTGCTGAACATATTTAAATTTTCTTGTAACAAATTAATTCCAACATTTCCCCTTGATTGAATTAGGGCAAGTGTTGGAGCTGTCACAAGTATTTCACTGCTTCGGGGAGACAAATTGCTCGTCTGGACACGGGTAACAAGCCAAAGTGTTGAGTCCCTGATAATCTTTCCACTAATTCTCCATTACAGCAAAATGAAGCCATAAATCACGGTGACAGCTGATCGATGCAAACATTGTTTCCGCCGTGATTGCCAGCGCTCCCCGCGGACCCACTGTCCGCTCGCCATTCCCGGGAATTACTCCCCGGCCCGGCTCCCCCGGCCGAGCTCCCCCTGCCACAAGTAACCATCTCATTTCGGGGCCCTCTCAGCCCACCCCCCCAAAAGTGAAAACGTCAACGGCGGCGCCCGGTTTGTTATTTTAAGGCGATCCCTTCAAGCTCGGGAGCGTCCGTCCCGCCATCGCTCTTCCCGCCATGGGAAAAGGAAAAAAATGGGATTTTAAACCTCCCGTTTGATAAAATGGTTCTGCGGGGCTGTAACGACGTCAGGCTCCAGCCCCTGTCGCTTCCCCTTAACTAACTGGTGGCAAGTTGGATGAAATTACTTGACCCTTTATCGAGTTCTGCTAATGCCTTCTAAAAAAGAAATTAAAGGCGCCCGCGGCGCGGCCCCCGGCAGCTCGCCGCGCACATTTAATTCCAGGGAAGATGGATTAAGTAGTTCCCGGGACTAATTCACACGCTGAGGTGGATCCCTGGTGTTCCCAGCTCGGGATGAGGGACCCAGGAAGGAACCACAGGGCCTGGAGAACTCTGTGTGGGTTCTGAGCCCCAGATCCAGGCCGGGAATTCCGGGCTGAGATGGTGTTGGAGGGGTGATCCCAGGGAGGAGGGTTGCAGCGCCAGGTGGGGACGTGGCAAGGAGGAAAGATGGGGTGAGTGCTCCTAGGAAAGCCCAAATCCCGTGAAGGAGATGTTTGCATGGCTGAGATGATGTAATAAAAGGGATAAAAACAATGGAGAAGTGGTTCCAGGAGAGCTTTAGGGTTGTTGATGGAACAGTGTCCCCATGGCCCCACGAGGACCTCACTCTGGGTGTGCTTGGAGCTCTGACCAGGCAGGGCTGGATGTCACAGCCCTAAACTGTGCCAGCCCCCAGGGCACCTCAACATCCTCAAGAACAATTCAGGTTGGAAAAGCCCTCTCAGGCCATCGAGGCCACCACTGCCCCATGTCCCCAAGTGCCACATCCCCAGGGCTGTTAAATCCTTCCAGGGGTGGGATTTAAATCCCTCCACCCCTGCCCTGGCACAGGACAACCCCTTTGGTGAAGAAATTTCCCAAAATTCCAATCTGGACCTCCCCTGGCACAACTTGAGGCCGGTTCCTTGGTGTTGAGCACAGCGTGTCCCATGTCCCTGGGGAGAGGTCCCAGCTGCCTGTGGAGAGGGAGAAACAACAAATGTGCACGGAGCAAATTCATCCTGGATGGAACATTCAGGGAGGAACAAGATATTTCCAAACACTGAGCCTTCAGAGCTGGATTGTTTGTGTTATCAGCTCTGAAACTGCCCTGTCAGGAGCGGAGGAGGCACCACCTTCCCCCGGCTGGTTATGGATGAGCGAGAACTGGGAAAGCAGCAAGTGGGTAACAAACTCCATTTCCTCACATCAAACACGAGGTGCTTCATCCTGTCAGCCTTGCAGCCTCTCCGCTCCCAGCCCGTGCTCCGAGGAATTCCCTGGAGGTGCTTTGTGATCTCCTGCCCGTGGAGAGCCTCTCCCAAGGAGCCAAAAATTGCCAAAATTCACCCCGCTGTGCCCGGCTGGGTCACGGCCCCCGGTTTTCCTGGCACAGGGCAGATGCAGGGAGTTCATCCCGGGATGGTGAGGGGAGGGTGAGATGGCCCCGGGGCATCCATCACTGTCCCTGCCAGCCGATCCCAGCCGGGATCAATGAGGGATCGTTGGGCTGGAGGTGACCAGGGACACGGCAAAGGATAACAAACCCTGCGTGTGATGGAACAGAGAATTTAAGGATGGCTTAAAAAAAAATTAATAAAATAAAACAAAGCCACCTCTGCATCACTTCTGCGCCTTCGTTTCTTTTCCACGCTGCAACTCCGCTTTGGGAACTCTTTATTATTATTGAAATACACTTAATTGAGACGCCTTTAACTGAGGCTAATTGAAATTCCGCTGCCACGGCAGTAAATCAAGAACGAGGGGGGAAAAGATCAGAAAGGATCTTTTCTTGACATTGCTAAACTCCAGCTTGTTTTGCCGTTCCCAAACTGGAGCGCTGCTAATAAAAAAGCTTTGTTCTTTTGCAATAATTGTGCATTTTCAAATATTGTTCCTAAGAAAAAAGCATCCATTAAAACCAGAGGAACAATCCCAAAGAAATGCCAGTCAAAGCCATTAAGATGTTTTCACTGATGCTCTGCATGTAAATCTGATTTATGTTGGTTTAAACAGTTAAGAAATCCCCGAAATAACTTCATTTATTACTTTATTGCCTGATTAATGGTTCCGAGGAGCTGATTTGTAGCTGAAGTTTTACAGAGCGCAAAATTAAAATAAGAGCCTTTTGTAGAAAACGTCCCGCGTTTGTTCAATTATGTGTTCAAAACTGAAGCAAATATAAAAAAAAACCAAAAAAAAAAACTTCAATAAATATATTTTCTTCCAAGGAATGACATGCTGTGGGCTCGCTGTTATTGTTGGGTTTGATGTTTTTGCCTCTAAGGAGGTCAGCAATATGGAAACATAAAGGCCAATTTAATTTGTGCATCTGTGGCTGCCAAGTATTTTAATTCCGACAGCTGTGACTGAAGAGTTAATATTTTACTTGTCAAAATCCAAAAGGAGGCCAGTGAATCACTCTAATTCTCATTAAGAGGCTTCCCCCCAGTAGCACCCTAATTCAAAATAATGAAAGTAGAGACTGAGTGCGATTCTAATGCCAGTTGAGACCTATCTTTTAATATTTCTCTGGTGATGGATTAGGGATCGGGGAAATTCATCTCAGATCATAGAGCCTAATTTAATAAGGGATCATTCCAAGAGTATTGCATTTTATAATAATGTCATTTAATGTGTCGTCTTCCATTTTTACTGTCCCATATGGATGCTTACACGATGGTGCCACAGGGATAAACTTTTAAAGGACCAGGCTCGGGTTTTTTTTTGTCCCAGACTCCCCTTAACGAAGTTCATCAAGGAGATGATCCATCAGCCGGCTCTGGTAATTGGGGGGTGGTTAAAAGAAGCTTTGGAAGCCACGAGGACGGTGACAAAGCCCCCACACTTTCAAACCCCGGAGTGGAGGGGAAGGGAGAACATTTAAAAGTACATTAAAATCCGATTTTAGTGCCTAATGCAATTGTGCCGCTGCGTGAAAAATGTGGGGGCACCTGCTTGTTTCAAGCACGTGATAATAAAATAATTTCCCCCCCCGTAACCACATCTCCATACAGCATTTCCCACTTCCTTCCTCGGTGTATTCCTGGGATTATTTAGCTAATTGCTTCTTTTGGGGGGGGGGTTTCATGCCTGTCTTCCAACGCTCTTTTCCCCAAAAAACACAAAGATCCGCCGCGCTGCCAGGGCAGCGATTTCCAACGACCATTACAGGATTAGCGGTAATTATTCCCTCTGAATCTTTGGGCCCTGATTTTTAATTGAATTTGGGTTTTCTCGGCGTTGCACATCCAAGGGGAGATTCTGGGTGACTGCCACCCCCAAACCTGAGCTCCTCAAGGTCAAGGGACGAGCCCAAGCCCCCCCAGACATCAGTAGCTGGGGATTTCCAGGAGCTGCAAAGCTGCAGCCCGAGCTTTGGGGGATCACACAAAGCCTTTAGGAAAAACGGGGCCGCAATGAAGAGTTTTGTTCCAAAATCCATTGGCGTGATGAAGCCTTTATTTTCCAGGTGGCAACTCGAGGGCTCCACTGCAAGGTTTGACGGAATGAGATCAAACACAGCCAGGCTGAAGAGGAAGAGGCTGAGGGATAAACAACCTGCTGTAAACAATAATCCCATTACAGCCGTTTTGCCAGCGTCGGAATGTGCTGTCTGAGAGGGAGCACAATTAATACAAAACGAGGTTTTTCGTATTTTTCTCTTTCCTCCTGAGTATTCTCACAGTTTTGTTGTCTTCAGAGCATTGTAAGCCCTGGTATGTCTTGCACTTTTTCCTCATGCGGGTCAATTTTTTTATCCCTGCCTTGTTGAAGTGATCCTTCCTTGGCGTTTCTTTTGATTTTCTGCTTTTCTCCTTTGACGTTTTGCGCTCCTTTTTGAAGTCCCCGTTTGTTTACTGACTCTCTTTATTCTCTTCTTTTGCCTCTTCCTTCCATTTCAGTGCACTTCTCCCCACTCCAGTCCTTTCACTCTTGTCCAGCTTTCATTTCTGAGCTGTACCTTTGCTTAAACCAACGTTCGTAAAACTCTTTGTACAAACTGGAGAAGTTTCGCGGGCTGGATTTTTTTTTTTTCCTTCTCACCACGTTATCTCTTCACGTGTCAGCGTCTGGTTTGTTAAACTTGTTGCTTTGGATTCAATATCCAAAGTTATCCCCCCAGTAGGAATGTTACAAATGTCCGTGTCTGGCATCTGGAACCGCTTTAGGGACTCCTTGGCTTTGCAACGAGAAAATTATATTTATAACTGCTTCAAATCAGAAAAAAAAAGGGAGCTCTGCTTGCATCTAAAATAATGAAAACTGACTCGTTTATATTAAAGAATTAAAAACAAGCAAACAAAAAGTTAAATAAAAGGGATTGAGGATTTTTTTTTTTAATGAAGGCTGCCCGTGTGAGGGACCTTTTCCCATCTCCACTGCTTGTTTTTTCCCCTGTCACCTGCACTCCCGTCCCTGGAAGTTCTCCAGGCCAGGTTGGACAGGGCTTGGAGCAAGCTGGGATGGTGGAAGGAGCCAAATGGAGTGAATGGGAATCAGGGGGTGTGGAGGGTGACTGGAGGAGGGGGGACACCACAAAATCAACCCCTGGGCACTCTTTAGAGCTCCCCTCTGGAGAGGAGATTCCCAAAGGAGGAGGCCCCTCCTCGGGCAGCTGATTCCAGGGAATTTAAGCTTGTCCCAGCTGAGCTGTGTCTCAGGGGTTAAGCTGGCCCAGCCCTGTCCCTGCACACCCATCCCCAAGTGCTATAAATAGAAACATCCCGGTGGGAAAAGCGGGACCAGCCGGGAGCGGGGTCCGGGTCAGGGGAGAGGAGAGAGCAGCATCACAAAGCCACCCCCTGCCAAAGCTCATAAACACGGAATGTTTCCAAACTGACTCATTCCTGGCTTTTCATCCCCTCCTTCAGCTCCCCCTCCCTCCTCTCTCTCCCAGCCACGAGTCCATCCAGGAATGTCCATCCCTCCCTCCCTCCTCCTCCTCCTCCTGTTGTATTTGACATTTCTGCCTCCCCTTCACAGAGCTGAGCTGCTGAACCCCCAATTCCAGGCTCGTGGAGCCTCTCAGAGCAGGAATATCTTCCAGAGGACACTTCAGGAAGGAGCTTTCCATGGTTGTCTCCCTGCAGGTTTTCCTCCCTGCCCTGTCAGGCCCTGCCAGGGGATCCAGCTCAGCTCCACCACGGCTCAGAGCTGCTCCCACCCCACCTGGAGCTGGGATTCCTCATCCCTGGAGCTGCCCAAGGCCAGGCTGGAAGGGGATGGGAGCAGCCTGGAATGGTGGAAGGCATCCCATGGCAGATGAGCTTTCAGGTGCCTCCAACCCACTCTGGGATTCCAGGATCTGTTCCCACATTTTCCACCCTCCACCCACGCCAGACCATCCCCATCCATGATGTCAGGCAGAAGCTCGTGGTTTTTCCTTTTGTTTCTTCCTGATCCTTAAATGAATTAGAATTCATTTTTAATCAGAAATTCACAGTCAGTTCACTACAGGAGTTTGAGAGTCGATACTTAGGATAATAGAATTGTGCAGTTAAGTCTTAAGGCATTTTTCTTTAGCTGTCTGGACAGGTATAAATCAGTCTCCAGAAAAAAAACCCCAGGCTGCCACGGCAAATATTCTTTATTACAATACAAAACTGATTTTCAACAAATAAAATATGCTGCTGTGGTCAGGACTGGCCCAGATCTGTGCCTGCTAAAGGATTTGCAGACAGCAGGCACGGGGAAAGACAAACAGCCCGTGAATTGATGCTTTAAAGATCAACCCCAGCTGCCAATAGCTTCCCTGAGCAGAAACCAGCATCAGCTAAAACCCACCACGTCCTTGAGAAGGTTGAGCTGTTCCCTCAGCCCAGTGTTTGGTTTGTTTTTTTTTTTTTGTATCCAAATAATCAAGCCTAAAATGTTGATGAGGTGAAATGGAACTGGTGATGGAAATGTAGCTCATCCTGTTCTCTCTGATATTGAACTGGTATTTTTCCCTTTGAGATGCTTTATTAAATACCATTAACTTTACATCTGCTGCCCCAGGTGCCTGCCCAGTGGGGAGTGCCTGAACAGGAGGAAATTCTGATTCTCTTCAGAGGCTCTTGCAGTCCTTGACCCACTGAATTCCAGCCCCGCCAGGATTTAGATGCACAACCACCATGAACTTTTCCTTCCCCGCGGATCTCACGGCTCGTCCCCGAGGGCTGGGCTGAGACAAACGCTGTGGAAAGTCCCTTTGGACAGCTGGAACTCTGCTCCCCTCCAGGAGAAGAAGGGGAAGACTCTGAGATTCATCTCCAGCAGCAAGGAGCTGCTCCAGCGTGAGCCTTAAGATCCCAACACGTCCTCCCAGCTGGAAACCTCTTCACATCCCTCCAGCAGAGCCAGTTCTGCTGCCCTGCGCTGTGAGGGGGAAATAAAGACACTGGGAGCCGCTGGCTGGGGGAGGTTTTCCCCTCTGGAATCCCACAAGGAGCCTACAAAGGGCTCCTGGGTGCCCCCGGGGCCTGGGGCTCTGTGATTTTTTGGCTGCAGAGCCGTGTTGAAGCACGCTCTGTTCAAACACCCGGGGAGGGTTTCCAGGGCTCCGCTACGGCCACGGCCTCGCCTGTAAACCGGGAGCCCACTTTGATCCCTGCAGACAAACGTGGGTGGGTTTGTGCACAAATAAATGTTAAACCAACAGTTTGTTTTGGGCTGAGAGCTGGGACATGAGTTGTCACTTAGGCTTGAATTTTCCCTAAAGTGGATGTTAAATGTTTTTAATGGACGTTAGAAATATTTTTTTTTATTTAAAAATAAGAATTACCCTTTGTGAAGTTCTGCTTGCACAGACAGAGCTCCAGCTCAGCGAGTGCTGCTCACGAGACTTTCCATGGAGTCACAGCCCACTGGAATATTATCCATGTGCAGCAAACAAGGGAACATAATTCTAATTGACTGGGGTTTTGCATTAATTGCATTTCAATCCTCGCAGTTTGCTGGTAGCCAGGGTGAGGCTGGCGCCTCTCTGTACAAATCCTGGTGGAGAGAAGAAATATTATTTAAAGTTTAAATCTTCTGTCTTCCTTCCCATCACTGCACGTCCCCTGTCCAGCAAGGTTTCCATCAGCCTCACTCTTGGAATTGCAGCAGGTGCAAGGCCAGGAGAGCAAGGTGAGGAGGAGGAGGATGATCTCCATGCCCTTCATCCAGCTCTGATCCCTTCAGGGAGCCCCCAACTCCCCTGAAGGTGTTTTAGTGTCCCTGTCCCTGGGAATGATGGGGACAGTGGCCATTAATAGATGATGGATTCATGGATAAGAGGAAAATTTAATTTCCTGGTTGCACTCCATGGTCCCCGTCCTTCTGCGGGACACAAAACGTGCACGAGATAAAGATTCTCCCAAGGCCAAACTGTGGATGTTCTTCCCACCTTCACCTGCTGAATTTCCAACATCTGAGAGGGTTGTGTGGGCACAGACTGCCCAGGATCTCTTGGGCCTTTCCATTTAGGATAAAAAAAAAAAAAGAATTGATGAATGAACAAAGCATTCCGTGAATCCATGGGGGTTTGTTTGCAGCCAGAGCACCGTGCCCAGCTGCAGGGGCAGCCAGGGGGAGCTGGAAATGCTCCTGGTTTTGTCCATGGCTCCCACCCTGGCTGGGCAGTGATGACAAAGTCCCCATCCCCACATTCCTGCCCTGCTTTCCCTGCCACACCCCGCTGTGTCCTCCCTGTCCGTGTCCCTGTCCCTGCACTCCCCTGATCCACAGCTCATCCCGGTTTTTCCCTGCCTGTAGGGGTTGGTTTCTGCTGGTTTGGCCCCTCTGCCACACGAGGAAGCTCCTGTTGGTTTTTTTATCTCCTTGTCTTCTGTTGGAGCCGGGATTAAAGCTCAGGAGATGCAGTTTTCCGGTTCAGACTGGGTTGTTTATTAATTCTTATCTAAAGTACAGCCTCACCAGTTGTGAGCTCCAGCCAACAAGTTAGAAAGTGGCTCTGTCTCTAACTCCTTCCATGCTCTTTAAGCACTAATTACACAATAACAAGGTGACACCTCTATTATTTTGAATTTTAACCCAATAATTGACCACGCAAGGGCCGCAATGTGAAACTTTTCACCCAGTTAGAAAAAAACCCACCCAGACCATGAAGAAGAAGGTGAAAGAAGAACTTGGCCAACACCCCAAATTCTCCATCTTGGTCTATATACATTACTATATACTAAAGCCTTTAAATTCTAAGTTTTCCACCGTGTGGTATCACACGCTTCTATTCAAATTCCACACCCACAGCCCCAGTGCTGTCACTCAATTTTGGGAGCCTGTTCCACGGCCTCAGGTCAAATGTGGTGTTTGCTTGAGGGTCAGTGTCTGTTAGAACACAGAGCCTGAATTTCTCAACCCCCAGGGTCCCAACGAGCTCCTTCATTCCCTCATCCATGTGCAGGGATGTGGCTCCCACCCCCTGGACTGGAGCTGCTGGTGGATGACACAGATTTCAGGGCCCCAGATTTCAGGGGGGTTGATGGAATTCGCCCATTTTGGCTCTCTCAATGAACGTTGTCATTCCAGGACCAACAGCAGTTTGCTTCCAGGAGGTGCTGTCAGATTGTTTATTTCCAAGGAACACAGAATTCCAGAGTGGTTGGGGTTGGGAGGGACCTGAAAAATCCTCTGATTCCCCCTGCCATGGGCAGGGACACCTCCCACTATCCCAGGGTGCTCCAACCTGGCCTGGGACACTCCCAGGGATGCTCCTCTGCAGGAGCTGGAACTGCAGTTTAACAATTTGACACGTTTTTCACGTGAGATTGGTCTGGAGCCTGGCCACATTTTCTGCCTTCCTCGGTGTCCCAGGGCAGACATTGGGGATCTCAGACTAAGAGAGCTGGGATGGACATTTGGGCCTTAAATTATTCCCCAGGACTCCGGCGATAAGAGCCACGCTCAGGCACCTTCCAAGAGCCTTGGGCTGGAATTTTCTCAGGCCTTTGAAGCTAAACAAGGCTGTGCCAACTGGAGAGCTGTACAGAAATCAGGAAAAAAATGCAATTAGTGGGCAGTGCATTTCTTCTGTGCCCAAATCTGATTTCTTCTTTGTTGTTGTTTTTGTTTTTATTTACATTCTGCAGCTCCTTCTCTGGACAGCCTGGCTGGAGACCTTCCTCCTTCCATCCTCCTCCTCCTCCTCAGAGCCCAGGAGCAGGGGGGTGCTGCCCACAGAGGGGCCCAGGGCAGCCTCAAGAACAACTTGCAGAATTCTTGT
Organism: Sinosuthora webbiana; assembly: GCA_013397395.1. Lineage (NCBI taxonomy): Eukaryota > Metazoa > Chordata > Aves > Passeriformes > Sylviidae > Sinosuthora > Sinosuthora webbiana. Next base: position 171,889 of record VXBN01001622.1, on the reverse strand, counting down.
GGTTTTCTTTAAATTCCTGCGGTTTCAATTCCAGGTTGAAATTGTGACTATCCCCATTTTATAGATGTTAAAACACAAAAAAATCTGAGCATTTTTCAGGGCCAGGTTGGACACTGGGGCTTGGAGCAGCCCGGGGTAGTGGAAGGTGTCCCTGCCCATGGCAGGGGTGGAATGGGATGGACTTTAAGGTCCTTTCCAACCCAAACCATTCTGGGATTCTCTGAATTTTAATTGCAAAATGGCAGGACGCAAATTCTTCTTTCTGCTCCAGTTATTCTCTTGGCTACTCGAGCCTCCAGCATTAATCCACATCTCTGCTCCCAGTTCTCTGAGCTTGGACAAGACCAAACTCACCTTTTGCTCCTCGACAACGTCTGAAGCCCATTGAACCCCCCAGAGATTTCCCCACAGGAATGACCCAATGGCTGCATGAGCACAAAGGAAATAGTTAAACACAGAATAGAAACACAGAAATAGTTAAAAAAAACCACAAAATCCTGACCCAAATCCTGGTCAGGGTTTGTTTTTTATTTTCCCGAAAACTAAGAGGGACACTTAAAGAACTTATGCACAAAAAAAAAGAAGAAAAAAATTAAATAAATTGAAGAAAAAAAATAGATAAATTTTTATTTTAAAGAGCCTTGGAGATGAATTGCTCACAGGAGAACTCAGTGTGGCCCAGGCCGTATCTTGACTCATGACAATTGGTTTGAAGTCTGGATATTCCATCTCTTCACTGATCTTTCTGCAGGCCCAGGGCAGAGCTGGCACCCTGTAAATCTGCCTCCCCATTGTTCCACAGACACAGGGCAGAGGTTGTGCAAGGCAGCTCAAGGGGGGGGGAAAACTCACAGGCACCTCCCCAGCCCAGGAGAAGAAGTTCTCCATTACAAGCAGAACCAGGTTCATTAGAAATTAATCCCAAATTAATTACATCTGAAGGTAAAAGAAGGCATGAATTGCAAATCGTTCCCGTTTCCTTCAGCGGTGTTAACGTGCTGCGATTAGTTTGGAAATTCATACAGAATCCTTTACCTGGGTAAAGGAAAATATTGTAAAGGGCTGGTGTAATTAAAGTGATTACACGTGTCAAAATTGTGTAATTTGCCTTGCAAAGCTCTTTGTGAGCTGCCTGGAAAGGGGACAAACCCCACCAAGGCTCTGTCACGGCTTGTGCTGCTGCAGGGGCCGGAGGACGGAGCTGCCACTGCCTCCAGCAGGTCAGGAACTGGCCTGAAAACCACCAGATCCCATCGGGAAATGCTCTCCTGCAGCTCCAGCAGCGTGGGAATGACCCAAATCCCACTGCAGGGGTTGGACAAGGGGGAAAAAACAGCTCAAAAAAAACTGAGCAGGGATCCTGTGGGTGAGCTCACAGCCCTGTGCAGGGTGAGGGTGGATGTTGTGGTCATGGAATCTCTGTAAATTAATGGCTCCTCAAGTAATTGGGATAATCTAAAGCAGGTATGAGGTGAGAAAGGACAAGATGGGATTTTGGGAAGGAATTCCTGGCTGGGAGGGTGGGCAGGCCCTGGAATAGAATTCCCAGAGCAGCTGTGGCTGTCCCTGGAGCCCTGGCAGTGCCCAAGGCCAGGTTGGACATTGGGGTTTGGATTCCCTGGGACAGTGGGAGGTGTCCCTGCCTTGGCAGGGGTGGGATGAGCACTAATCACAGTATTCCGTGACTTTAAATCCACCAAACCCAGCTAATTCCTTACCCTATTATTTCCTTTTTCTAATAAGGTCAGGCCTTCACCCCAGCAGAATTCCTGCTGCAGTCCCCAAAGTCACTGGAAACATCCCCGAGCTTCCTGCCCAGGGACAGCAGGAACATTTCCATGTGGTTCCCATTGTCCTGCGTTTAACCTCTCCGAGAGATTTTGAGGCAATGCTTTATTTACATTTTCTTTAACAAAGAATATGTTTACCTTCTTCCTAAAGATTACCACATGGCCAAACACTTCCAAATCCAAATATTTCCTGAACCAGAATCTGCATAATAATTAAAATGTGTACATAGAGCGGAGGAGTGGAGAAAAAAAAATATGTCCTGAGTATTCACAGGGATTTTTGTAAGGAGATCCAGGCAGGATCTCAGTTTCCAGCAGATTGCCAATCTGGGGAAGTGCAAGCCAAGTTTCCACAGCTTAAATATTTACTCCAAGGGCAATGAGAGGGTGGGAAGTGTGTTGTTAATAATGACAGTTTGCACGGTGCTGCCTGTGCTGGGGTGCCAAAGCCCCTCCTGGATCCTCAGAGGCCACCTGGGCCAGCCCTCACCACAGTTTGGTCACTAAATCGACCTCCAGGAAAAGTCCTGGTGTCGTCTTCTGGTTGCTTCCAAAATTCAGGTGCTTTTTCTAAGAGAGTGTAGAGACAGGCCAAGGTGGGGATGGCTTCAAAGGGATGGAGGGAAGGTTGGATGGGATATTGGGCAGGAATTGTTCCCTGGGAGGGTGGGGAGGGGTTGGGATGGATTCCCAGAGAAGCTGTGGCTGCCCCTGGATCCCTGGCAGTGCCCAAGGCCAGGCTGGACAGGGCTTGGAGCAGCCTGGGCTAGTGGAAGGTGTCCCTGCCCATGGCAGTGGAAAGAGCTGAGTTTTAAGGTCCCTTCCAACCCAAGCTGTTCCATGATTCCCTGATTGTGGAACACACAGACAATCCTGATTTTCCCTCGCCTGGGCTGCTCCAGCAGGGGGAACTCCCCCCCGGCGTGGATCTCCCCTCCAGCTGCAGTTCTCATCAGCGCTGCCCGCCGGGTCGTGCTCCCCTCCTGCAGGGAAAAGCCAACAGTGGCCCTGGGTTGCTGTGGAGGCAGGAATGGTGGCAGGAATGGTGGCAGGAATGGTGGCAGGAATGGTGGCAGGGGCTGCCTAACGCAGGAGTGACGGAATGTTTCCCCTGTCACACGGAGCGTGCAGCTTGTCAGCGTCTCCCCGGGGCACTGCAGGGGCCGGGGAGGGAGGCTGGCTGGAGGGTTAAAGTAGTTGGGTTTCACAGAGAGCAGAAACTGTGGGGTCAGTGTGACCCCACAGCCACTAAATTCCGAGCGAAATTCCCATTTCAGGGTGGTAGGAGATCGCTTCGTGCAAACCCAGGAAGCCAAAAGTGACAGTTCTGGTGCGGGGGGACGCTCTGATCTGGGCATCCCAAACACCAGCAGCTGGATGTGACCAGTTCATCGACTCTGGATGTTTTTCCTGCCCTGTCCAGAGGATGCAGAAGCCGAGGTGGGAGTTGCAAAGGGCTGGCAGAGGGAGGGGGACCTGCAGGCAGCTGCTGCTGGGGCTGCACAGACCTGGGGCTGCCCCACAGGGCCAGGGGGTGACCCCACACGCACACCCAGGGGTGCAGCACCAAGCTGGGTGTCCCCCTGCCACGCGTGGGATCTCAGCCTGAAGGATGATGCAGCTCCTAAAAATTTTATTAAACCTGTTCTCTATCCCCTCAATGGACTGGAGGAAGATGTCCATGAAGCTCTGGCACTTTTATCTGGTATTTTATCAAGCCCAGCTTTGTATCCTCGGTGCTTTCCGAGAAATCCAAACTGCCCCTTTTGTGCATTTTTACCTCCCCATTTTGGAGTTCTCTCCCGGAATTTTTCCCTGGGTGATTTTTACCTGTGGCAAAAGAGGCTGCTGAAAGCACGCGGGCGTTTAACGAGCAGCAAAGGCCATAAACCCTTTGCTCCGAAGGAAAACATCCCCAAACATCTTTCCCTGCTCAGAGAAAAGCTTCCCTTCCCTCTCTAGGAAAAGTTGTGCAGGAGATCACCTTGCTGGAGGAGCAGGAGCAGGGTTTGGGCACGGCCTGGGGGATGCACACAGGGATGATTCGGCAGATTCCTGCTGGCAGCAGCCCCTGGCACTCACAGATCCCAAATCCAAAACCCAAACCCCAGCCTCACTTCGGGGAGGGGATTTTGTGGCTCTTCACCTGGTCAAAAGCAGCCCCAGTGTCACCACAGGGCTGAGGGAGGTGATGGGGGCTGGTGGCTCTGCTGCTTCTGCCCCCAGGAATTGGGGCCAGCCCAGCAGGATTAGGAGGGGCTGGCAAAGCAGCATCCCAAACCCTCCCAGGCTGCCACCAGAGCGGTGAGACCTCGGGGTGTCGAAAATTCTGAGGATTTCCTTCACTCACACCAACTTAATTGCCTAAAGAACACCTGGAGAATCAGGCTGAGGGCTGGTGTAAAGTGTGAGTAGTGACAGCTCCCGTGGCTGGGAACACTCACTGGATCCTCCAGGAAAACCAGGGCTTGAATGCAGGAAAGGTCAAAAATGAACACAACTTTTCCAGCTCCTTACAGAACTCTGCTGCCCGCCTCAGAACCACACACGTGATCCGCACCTACTGCTTTTATTCCTTAAACCTCCTCCGGAGGTGACCTTAAAGGTGCCCCTTCACCTGCCGGCACCTCACAGGGAGGGAAATCAGGCTCGGAAACAGCCGAGGACTTGAGGATTCAAGGGCAAACAGAACCGGGAACAGCCACAGAATTGAACAAGTATCAATATTTACTGGGCAGGAAAGAGCACAGGGTGTACTGTTAGCACAAGCCGTGATTTATTCCCTGCCACAGCTCCCTCCCAGGGCTGGATACCGCAGGCTCGGGCTCTTTCCCGATGCTGCTGCTGCTCCTCCTTCTCCTCCAAAAGGCGACCTGGGAAAGCTGAGCCTGGAGCGGAGCTGAGCTGGGAGCGAACACCACGAGCAGGTTTGCTGTGCAGGGGAAGAAGTCAGCACGTTTCCATGCAGCTTTACCCAGGCTCTTCTCTTCCCTTCTCCTTCCCAGCTCCGTGAGATCCGTGCAGGAATCCGCGGGGTTGGAGCTCCCTTGTCCCACCTCTGGCCGCTCCCTGCCCCGCGGAGAGACAGCAAAACGTGGGAAGTGCTCCTTCAGCCCCGCGGAATCCACCTCGGCTCCTGCAGGACAGAAACAGGTGTTTACTCCTTCCTGCAGGATTTCTGGATCCCTTCTCCAAACCCCCTTCCCGGGCCAGCCGTGTCAATCCCACACCAACGTTTTATCTGCAGGATTGAGAGCTCCGGCTGGTTCGTGAAACAGCCACAATTAAACTGGGGGAAATCTACGGGGTTTTGTAGAGGTTCAGACACTCTGAAGAAATAAAATAGAAACAGAAGAGTCCCGGCCAACTTCTGTTGGCCTGCAGACTTGTTAGGGATTCCAATCCAAGGAAACCAGGAATGTGAGTGTTCCCGTCCAAAAACATCCCGTTAAGACTATTTTATTTTTAATCACGGCCGTGCTAAAAACCACACAGTTCTCTCACACCATCCAGCCACCTTCCCTGATAGGGTGAAACCCCATTTTTTCCTGACTTTTTATCGCAACCATCTTGAAGCCAGACGTGCCCAAGAGCTGAGGGAAGGTTTGAGGTTCCCTTTGCTCCCACCACGTCCGTGTTACACCCCCAAAAACCCGCCCAGGGTCGGTTGGGCAGCTCCACCTGAAGCAGTTGTGCTTTGAGCAGAGCAGGTGGGACCTGGCAGGATTATTTGGAGGAGGGAGAGGGTGTCTGAGGGGTCTGAGGGTGTCTGTGCTTAATGCACATTTATTAATGAACTGCCCTGTTCGGGATCAATCGACACCGCCGGTACTTTCATTGACTCCGTAATTAGCAGCGTCTCACTTTTGCTGGGATAAAGCCGTTTTTACCTAATGTAAAAATCTATCATTTCCAGCCCGTTATTAGCACAGGAACGGCCGGGCTGCTCATGGACCGAGCCGGGAGTGTCCCTGTCCTTGTCACTGTCCTTGTCCCTGCGCTGGTGCTTATCCCGGTCATTGTCCCTGCCCATCCCGCGGGAACACCTCGGGCTCTCCCATCGCTGCTCACGGTGCAGCAGCCGGCCCGGGGGACCCTTCCCAACCCTTTCCAGCCCTCCCCGACCTCTCCCGACCTTTTCCCGGCGGGGGCTCGGGGGCTGCGCATCCACCCCCAGCCCCGTCCGTGCCCGGCCCCGGAGCGGTTCCTCCCGCTGGGATTTCCCGGAGCTTCCCAGCGCTCCGGGAGGAGAATCCCGATGTGCCCGGAGCCCCCCGAGCCCAGCCCGGACCTCCCGAGCCCAGCCCAGGCAGCGCTGGGTGGGAGCGGGCGCGGTGCCGCCTCTGCCCTGGGGAAGGTCCCGAATCCCCCCGGATCCCTCCCTGGAAAAGATTCCGAGCCGGTTCCGCTTTCCTCGCTTTTATTACCTGAGGGAACCTGACAGAACTCGTAAAAGACACAAAAAAAATTTTGCTTAAAGAGCTTCCACCGCCCGGCGTGGCTGCCGCAGAAAAAGCCCAACGCGAACGGCTCGTCCCGGGTTGTGCAGCCGAAAAAAAAAAAA
>VXBN01001622.1:122396-158721 GCA_013397395.1 Sinosuthora webbiana | reverse complement strand
TTTTTTAATCCCACCACGGAGCGCTTCTGTTGACGGAACTCGCCTCTTTCCCACCTTTGCTAAATTCTAATAAATTATTCAGAATTGTTTAACTCTTGCCTGCGGATCGATTTTTCATCGACCTTTGGGGCGATGACTTCACATAACGGAGCGTTCATTTACCGGGGCGGGCTCGGTACCGGGGGTGGCATCGGCGTTTATTCCGAGCCGGTCACACGCCACCCTGTCGCGACGGGCGGCGAGTCGCGATCCTCCCGCGCCAGGGGACGCGCGGGTCGCGCCGCCCGGGAGCCGCTCCCGCGGGGCGTTTTCGATCCCGGGGGCACCGGGCACCGGGGGATTCGGTGTGACCGACCCCGCCGCGGCTGCCGAGCGGCCCGGTGACCTTCCCCGGCCCCTCCGCCCGGACATTTCGTTTATCCCCACGCGCCTCTCGCCATCCCCGTGGCGGGGGAGCGAGTGCTCGGGAGCTGGCGTTGAACGAACCAAATTCGGGAAGCAAATCGAATTAAGCCAAGCGATTAAATCGTTCTGTTGTATTTCTGCTCGTTGTCCGGCGGAGGTTCCGCTCTGCTCCGGTGTGTCCCGCTTCGGTCCGTGCCCACCCGCGCCCGGCGCGCTCCGTCCCGCGGGCACGGCGGCGGTGCCCACGACGCGAGTGGAGCGCTGCCCTCCGCCCGTGGGGGCGGCTCCCGGTGCCAGAAAACCCCGAGCCTCCTTTAACTCTTGGGGACGGAACGAAAATCGCTCCGTGCCGCTGTGCCCGCCACCCGCGGCGGGACACGGAGCAGTGCGCCCGTGGGTCACCGTGCTGGGCACGGTGCGGACAGCGCTCCGTGGGCTCTGCACCCCCCGTGGGCAACGGGACCCCGACCCCGGGACCACCCACGCTCCCCTCCTGCCCGTCACCCCCGGCGTGTCACGCCGTCAGCCCGTGGGTCGCCGCGTTGGTGGCCGTGTTGGGCACGGTGCGGACAGCGCTCCGTGGGCTCTGCAGCCCCTGTGGGCAGCGAGACCCTGGTCCCGACCCCGGTCCCAACCTCGGCCCCGACCCCGGCCCGTCCCCTCCCGTCCCGCGTGGGCGCTCGCCGGCGCGCCGCATCGATGGCTCGGCGCTCTCTGCGGCCGCCTTGGCCGCGCTCGGCGGTGGATTGGCGCTGCCTGCCCGCCGCCCCGGAAGGCGCTGGGCTCGAACCGGGGCCGCGGCGGCTCCGCCAGGTACGGGGGACACCGGGGGACACCGGGGACACGGGGGGACACGGGGGGACACGGGGGGACACCGGGACACGGGGGAACACCGGGGACAAAGGACAGGGCACGGCAGCGCGCGATCGGCGGCCGCTGCAGGGCCGGGTGTGCGCGGCGGCCTCCGGTGCGGGCGGTGCGGGGACACAGCCCCGGGGGAGCCCCGCACGGGGCAGGCCCGGCCCGCCGGGGACCGCCGGGGAACCGCGGTGAGCACGGCTTTGGCCGCGTGCGGAGGAGTCCCTGGAGGCGCTGGGGGTGGCGGGGAGCGATCCCCGGGAGCTCCCGGGGGAATCCCGGTGTTCCCGGGACAGCGCGGGAATTCTCCCGGTGCCGTGTCCGGAGCGTGGCGTTCTCCGGGAGGATTTTCCCCTCCAGTCCCGACTCCAGGCAGTGCTCGGGAGGAATTTCCGTGTCCTTAACGGGGAATTTTCCCTTTGTTGTGCTCCAGGCTCTCCCCGGCGGATCAGGAGGCGCCGCCTCGGCGGCCAGAAGTTGTGAGAGAAGGAAAAGGCAAAAGTTTGGATGGAGGAGATGGGAGAGTCCGACCCGTCTGTGCTGGGAGGAGGAGGAGGAGGGGGAGAGGAGGGATCGGGGCTGGGGAAGGGAATGGAGCCCCAGGAGGGGCTGAGGGAGCTGGGGAAGGGGAGAAAAGGGGGATCAGTGGGGTCTGCACAAATCCCTGCCAGGAGGGGACAGCCGGGGGGGAGGTCGGGCTCTGCTCCCAGGGACACAGGAGGAGAGGGAACCACGTGTTTTATATTTTCCCATAAACATAAACCCAACGCGAGGCAGAGACCAGAGCTCTCTCTGTGTGTTCCGTGCAGGGTGAAGATGGGCCGGCGCTCCTCGGACACGGAGGAGGAGAGCAGGAGCAGGAGGAAGAAGAAGCACCGGCGGCGCTCCTCCTCCAGCAGCTCCTCCTCCAGCCGCACCTACAGCCGCAAGAAGTCGGGCAGGAAATCCAGGTCCAGGTCGCGCTCCCGGGATCTCCAGTCCTGGTCCCATTCCTATGAGAAAAGGTGCATTGGGAGGAGTTCTCAGAGGTTGAGCTCAGGGTTTGGATCCCGTGGGTTGGGGATTTGCGGCACAGATCGTTTTGAAACTTAAGAGATGTGAAAATTGTTTTCATGTTGGTCAAAATAAATCCCCCGACCCACCACCGTGAGCAGAAGGACCCACACCTCCCTCCCCGCAGGAGAACAAAGCAGGGAATGTGCAGATCCAAAGGGAACTTCTGCTTTAAACCACAGAAACCCCAGGAGGTACAAGAACTTTTCCTTTCTTCTCCCAGCAGGGACAGACACCTCCCACTGCCCCAGGCTGCTCCAGGCTCATCCAGCCTGGCCTTGGGCCTTCCCAGGGGTCCAGGAGCTTATTTGGGAACCCTCATCACCCTCCCAGCCAGGAATTCCTGCCCAAAATCCCATCCAGCCCTGCCCTCTGTCCATGTGAAGCCATTCCCTGTGTCCTGTCCCTCCATCCCTTGTCCCCAGTCCCTCTCCAGCTCTCCTGGAGCCCCTTCAGGCCCTGCCAGGGGCTCTGAGCTCTCCCTGGAGCTTCTCCTCTCCAGGTGAGCAGCCCCAGCTCTCCCAGGCTGGCTCCAGCCCTTGGAGCATCCCTGGGGCTCCATCCTCTGCCTCAGTCTGGCTTGTGCTGGTGAATTTATTGGGAAGTGGAGCTGGAAAACATTCCCAGTGTCCAGCTGCCCTGGAAATCCAGGAGGAAATGCTCCTGCAGTGGTGAGGAGGGACCCCAGGGGTTTATTCCCAACCCTTTCCCCTGCTGGGATCTCCATCCTCCCCAGGGGAGAGCAGGCTGCCAGGGCTGTGATCCAGCTGTGAGCAGCTGGAATCCTGTAATTCCAGCAGATCCAACTCCCAGGGAAAGCAGAGGGGATTGGGGCTGGATGGACCCCAGGGCACTCCAGCTGCATCCAGGAGAGACCCAAGGGATCTTTTTGGACCCCAGGGCACTCCAGCTGCATCCAGGAGAGACCCAAGGCTCTTATTTTGGGATCTTGGCTTTGCCCTTGGGGCAGGGCATCTGCTCCTGGCAGTTCAGGATGTATTCCTTGCTGGATTTATCCCTGAGCCTCAGGAATCAAAGGCAGCAGCTTCTGGAATTCCTGTTCCTGTTCATTTATCCCAAGTGCAGCCCTAACCTGAATATCCTTCCCAGCTCCTGCAGCCCCTTTCCCTCGTGCTGGATAAAAACCCTCCTGAATTCCAGCAGTGTTTCTGTGCTGTTGTGTTTTAACATTAATCACAAGCAAAGGCCAAAAAATAGGGAGGATTGCAATTGTTAATTAGTGAATTATTGGGGAGATGGAGAGGAAATGTTCAGATTTGGATTTTCATTTGGGGTTTGGGTTTAATGTTTTTTTCTTTCACCTTTCTCCTTGGTGTAGAGGACTTTTTTTCTTTGAATAAAAACTGGGAAGGAGGGGAAAAGGAAGAGACCCTTTTGATTCCTGATGGGACTCAGGAGGGAACTGCCCTTAAGTGAACTCCAATGAAACAAATTAACACTGTTTAACTGATTACTACTAATAGTAGTTAAGGAGCCCACCCCAAAGTTCACTTTGTGCCTGGGATGGGGATTTTGGAGGGTCAATTTTTTAGGGCAGCAGTGTCCCTGTGTGTGTGTGAGGTGCTTGTTGTGGGGGAATAGTGGGATTTGAGGCTTCTGGGGCACCCTGCAAACCCCCCCAGGTTTGTTCACCTTTTCTCAGGAATTGCTGGGGGTTTGTCCTTGTCTTTTGGGGTTTTTGGGATTTGTCCTGGATTTGGGGAGCAGTGCCAGCCTCACCCTGGCTCTGTTTTCTCAGGGATTTTTAAGGGTTTATCCCTGTTGTTTGGGGGTTTTTCAGCCTCACCCTGGCTCTGTTTTCTTAGGAATTCTTGGGGGTTTGTCCCTGTTGTTTGGGATTTTTCAGCCTCACCCTGGCTCTGTTTCCTCAGGGATTTTTAGGGTTTTATCCCTGGTTTTTTGGGGATTTTTCAGCCTCACCCTGGCTCTGTTTCCTCAGGGATTTTTAGGGTTTTATCCCTGTTTTTTTGGGGTTTTTCAGCCTCCCCCTGGCTCTGTTTTCTCAGGGATTTTTAGGGGTCTGTCCCTATTTTCTGGGGGATTTTTCAGCCTCCTTCTGGCTCTGTTTCCTCAGGGATTTTTAGGGTTTTATCCCTGGTGTTTGGGGTTTTTTTCAGCCTTACCTTGGCTCTGTTTCTCAGGGTTTTTTTGGGGCTTATCCCTGTTTTATGGGGTTTCTCAGCCTCCCCCTGGCTCTGTTTCCTCAGGGATTTTTAGGGTTTTATCCCTGTTGTTTTGGGATTTTTCAGCCTCACACTGGCTCTGTTTCCTCAGGGATTTTTAGGGTTTTATCCCTGGTTTTTTGGGGTTTTTCAGCCTCCCCCTGGCTCTGTTGCAGGCGCAGACACAGATCCAGCAGCAGCTCTTCCTACGGCTCCAGGAGGAAGCGCAGCCGCTCCAGGGGCAGAGGGAAATCCTACAGATCCCAAAGATCCAGATCAAAGAGCAGGACCAGGAGGTAAGAGTGGCCCCAGGAGAAAAAAACAGTGTCATTCCTACTGGGAAAACATTCCTGACACAATTCCTGAGCTTGGGATAAATGGAAATAATGGCTGCAGGTGATGGTTTGAGGCACACATCCCTTGAAATTCCTGTTTTGGTGTCTCTGGAGTGTTTTCCACACATTAAATCTTTCATTTACCCTGATGAAACAGTTTTGAAGGTGGTTATTTTGCATTTTATTCAAGCAAAAAAACATAAATAGGGTGTCTTGGTGTCATGGAATCATTTGGGAATATCTTGTGGGGTTTTTTTTGGTTCCTGCTTTCCATAATTCCCACACATACTCCCTGAAATTCAGAATAAACTGATTTTCTCACCTGTATTCCTGTAGGAAAAGGATGAGTCTTTAGTTATGCAGCCTTTTATTAACATTTAAGGATGTCTGCAGTGAAAGTTTGCATGCTCTGGTTTGTGCCAAACAAATATTTCACAGTTTAAATATTTAAATCTCAGCCAGAAGTTGCAAACAGGATTATAAAATCTCCTTTTCTTCTCTAATTAAAAGACACTCAGGTGGTGTTTGTGTGTATTTTTTCAATTAAGAGGTTTAACTGAAGTCTATCCTGGGTCACCAGCTTTCCCATTACCATTTTCTATTGATTTTAAATGAATTATTGAGTGGATCAGGCAGATCAGAGCTCTTTGGTTACACATTTAAAACCTTCAGCCAGGTGATTTTTGTGTGCCTGCACTGAGGATTTGTTCAAAACTTTGGTTTCCACATCCAAACCTGGACAGCTGTTGCCTCTAAACGTTGAAAAATTGCTGCTGAAAGATGTGAATATTCCACTTTTTTTGTCTTCTGCCATGACTTGTTCCCAGCTGATCACTGGAAGAGTTGCTTGGACCCTTTATTGCTGCAGTGCCTTTGCAGTAGAAATTTGTTCACTCAGATTTAGTAATTTAGATTTAGAAACAAATTTAGAAATGAAACTGCCTGACCTCTCTTGGAGTATCCTCCCTGTCAGAGCTGTACAGCAATTCCTGTGAAAATTCCTTGATATTCCTGTGAAAATTCCCTGATATTCCTGTGAAAATTCCCTGATATTCCTGTGGATATTCCCTGATATTCCTGTGAATATCCACTTTTTTTTTTGGCTAAGAAAATCAGTTTGAACCCACAGAAATTCTGAAGAGTTGAGGTAAAAAGGAAGTTTTTTTTTCAGTGTGTCACATACTCAGTGTTAGGAAGTGTGATAAACGGATTTAAAATGTGTTTTTATTATAATAAAAGAATATTTAATAAGTTACAGACCTCATTAGCTGTGGTTGAATTGATTTAAAATAGTTTATAATAAATATAAATTGCAGATCTCACTAGCTGTAGTTTAATGGGCACCTTTTCTGAGGGATTTGATTTTAATCATGGTTACAGTGGATGGAAAATTAGGCACCTAAAAACATGGTTACTGCTAGGAGCTACTGTGTATGAAATATTTGATGTATCAGGTGGTTTTTGTATCAATTTTTTAATGTATTAAATATTTTCTGTATCAAACATTTCATGTACTGAGTGTGCAGCACTGGAGGGGAAGAGCTGCACATTCCTTTAAATGCTGATCCTATTCACACACACTGAGGGAAAATATTGATAAATAACATCCTAAATGATCCCACAAGAGTCCCAAAGCTAAAAATGAACCCCAGCAGGACACAGTCCATCCTTTACTGTAATTTTTTCTGAGTCTGCTGTGACATGGCACTGAGCAGATTGATCTGATTTTGGGGAGTTAAATCTTGGTTTGGCACAAAGCTGCCACTCCAGGCCAAAAAAAAATCCCTTTTCTGCCTCAAAAATCCCTCAACCCAAGGGCTCACCAGCTTTCCAAGGACTTCAGGATTCCTCAGGATGCAAAAAGAGATCGTGGGGGAGAGAGGGAATGATGGAGAGGTAGAAAAAACAAACCTAAAAAATAAAAAAAAGGTGGGAAAAGGTGATTGAGGATTTCCCATCTCATGGCCTGGGGCAGGTGTGACAATGTTTGCCATGGGAAATGTATTTATAGTGCTGGCATGGGATTGTCATGGATTCCATCAGTAATCCCTGATTTTATTTTTGTTCTGGATGGGCCAACTCATTTCCCTGTGATATTTTTTCAAGGTAAATACTGAAGAAACCACTTATAAATAATTAATAAAAGGATCCAGAGTCACTCAGGCAGCCCCTTGTGTGTTCCTGTGGTAAGGAATGAGTTATTCCTCATGATCTTCAACTTCTGGATTGCCAGGGAGGGAGGAAAAGCTGGAAAAGCTGCAGGAAAGGGAAGATCAGCCCTGTGTTTGTGACCCTCCTGCTGCACCTTCCCGGGGTTTTCCCCTTTAGCAGCCGAGGAAATGCCATTTTAAAGTTTTATTTCATTTATTATGGGTCTGCCTCTAGAAAAAAAATGACCTTCCCATTGGAAGTTAAGGTCTGCTACATGGTCTCTTTAAACCCCTGGAATTGTTTCTGGTATAAATCATGCAGGTGGCACAGGATTCTCTACCCTGGAACATCTTTTCCACCAGCTTTTAATTTGTTTTTTCAAGGTAGTGAAGGTGGTGTTAAAAGTAATGTGGGTTGGTTTTTTTTTTTTAATAACTTCTCTAAGCCAGGTGTTTTATTTGAGCAGGTGATTTACACATCTCCAGCAGTGCAAAACACTGAGATAATCGAGTTTTACTTGGAAAAGTTGGGGGTTTTTTATAGTGACACGTGGGAAATATTTTAAGTAGGTGTTGTTTGTTGATTTCTTGCATTTTATTGGAGAAGATAAGAAAGCTGGTGCATATCATGATTATTTTATTTTAGATGCATTTTTAGGGTTAAAAAAGTGGAACTTCCCACTAATGGTTGTGTTTGATTTGAGAAGATGAGAAAACTTGTGCATGTGTTGACTGTTTTATTTTAGATGTATTTTTAGGGTTAAACAAGTGGAGCTTCCCAGTATTTTACTTTATTTTGTACTTTATTTGGAGAAGATAAGAAAACCTGTCTATATTATAATTATTCTATTTTAGGTGCATTTTTAGGGTTAAAAAAGTGGAACTTCCCAGCAATGGCTCTGTTTGATTTGAGAAGCTAAAGGAGCTTGTGCATGTGTTGATTATTCTATTTTAGATGCATTTTTAGGGTGAAAAAAAGTGGAGCTTCCCACTAATGACTGTAGTTTATTTGAGAAGATAAAAAAAAACCCTGTGCATATTATAATTTTTCTATTTTCCCTCCATTTTTAGGGTTGAACAAGTGGGGCTTCCCAGTATTGCTAGTACTTTATTGGAGAAGATAAGAAAACTTGTGCCTATTATAGTTTATTCTATTTTAGATGCATTTTTAGGGTGAAAAAAAGTGGAGCTTCCTAGTAATGGCTGTGTTTGATTTGAGAAGCTAAAGAAACTTGTAGATATTATAATATTTTCTATTTTAGATGCATTTTAAACAAGTGGGGCTTCCCAGCAATGGTTGTGTTTGATTTGAGAAGCTAAAGAAACTTGTGCATGTGTTGATTATTTTATTTTAGAAGCATTTTAAACAGGTGAGGCTTCCCAGCAACGGCTGTGTTTGATTTGAGAAGATAAAGAAACTTGTGCATATTATAATATTTTCTATTTTAGATGCATTTTAAACAAGTGGGGCTTCCCAGCAATGGTTGTGTTTGATTTGAGAAGCTAAAGAAACTTGTGCATATTATAGTTTTTTCTATTTTAGAAGCATTTTAAACAGGTGAGGCTTCCCAGCAACGGCTGTGTTTGACTTGAGAAGATAAGAAAACTCGTGCATATTAGAACTGTTCCATTTTAGCTGCATTTTTAAAGTCCAAAAAAAAAATAAAAAAATCGCAGCATTCCCCGGTAATGCCATAAATTCCAAGCTGTCCTACAGCGAGGGAGTACAATGCAAATAGGACTTAATAAGATCACAAACTGAATTTCAGCGGGAACAACCAAGATTTACATTAAATTAGGGATCTTAAAACCGATTTAGTTTGTTTTACTGAGCATTTGCTTAATAACATTTCGCCTCCCCCTGCAATCTTTTTAAAGCCAATAATTCGTCCGCCGAAGCGCCCGGGCGCGTTCCCTCCCGTGGAAAAATTGGAAGCAACAGCTCCCCTCTCTGCAAGCACACATCTCCAGAGCTGGGGGAAGGAAAAAAAAAAAGGAATATCTCAGCTCCACAGAATTTAATAAATCATCCCATTTCCTAATTTGATCATATTAGATGCCGATGTGGAAGAGAGAGGGCGGGGGGGGAGCGTTTTTCAAATAGCGGCTCCTCATTAATATACATCAGGCTGGGGGAATAGGCAGGGAATACTTATGGAGGGGATGTCACAGTTCCTGTTCTTTAGTTTACTAAGTGGAACAGGTTGATGTGATCCTGGGTGTTATTTGTCACTGTCTTGCTAAAATGGTTTGGGTCGAGTTATGGAGTCCAGGAAGACGGCGGCTGATAAATCAAAAGTGGATTGAGTGGACAGCAGGCAGTGATTGATACCGTGACAGGATATGAAGAAAGGAATCTTGATAGGAGCATGCCCAATATTGAATATGAGGAGGAAAATGGCCCTGGAGTATGGATATTATTCAAGGAAATGAGAATAATAATATCATCTGGAAATTATTGCTGGGTGAAGATTAGGGGAGTTCTTATTAGAATATTCTGCTGGTGTGCAGGAGCTCGGCTCCTGCAGAATTCTGGGCTGGATGGAGCCCTGGGAATATCGGGAGAGTTTCCACTGTGATTGTTCTGCAGCTTCATCACGCAGAAAAACAACTTTGCAGCACAACTTGCTGCACAAACCTCCTAATTCACGGGGCTTTAAACAGAATTAAGCAAACCCTGCTGACCTTTATTCCCTGATCGCATCCAGTGCCGTGATTACGGAGCGTTCCCCTGGAATTGCCTGGGAATATGCAAGTTTGTCTTCATTGTCTGCCAAATGGCTTTGGCTTGTCCCCGTTATGTTAAACTGCAAAGTGCTGCCTTCAAATGTCTTTAATGCACTTCAGCTTAAAAATTGACACAAAAGCAGCGAGTGCATCTATATGTGTTGAAGAAGGAAAAAAAATAAAGAAGATTTTTATGGGAAGGAATCCTGCCTGGAGAGCTGATCCTTGGCAGTGTGGCTGAAGGAGGGGTTTGATCAGCTTTTACATCTCGTTTCTTTACCATTTCTCCAGTCTAATTAATTAAATGTTGCAGTGTGTGCAGTTTATTGCATCCAGGGGCAGGGGAGCTGCTGCTGCTTAGGCCTGGCTTTGGGATAGGCTTGGCTTTGGGGCCGTTTTCCCAGCAGTGTGAACTGGAATTAACCTGGGCTCAGCCTGGCAGAATTCTTTGTGTTCAGCAGTTAATTTGTACTATTTAAAACCAGGTTCCTCAAGTGCAGTGTTAAAAGGGTGATTAAATATCTGGTAGTAAAACTCCACTGATTATGATTTTTTGGGAGCCTTTGAGAATTTCCTTTTTTAATACTTTATTTAAAAAAAAAGCTGTTATATATTTTATTGAGGGGTTGCTACTGCACAGTTTGCAAGACTTTTTAAAGATGGCATCACTGAATGTTTTTGTATTTGTGTTACTGGTACCTGCCTCCAGTTCATCTCCTTTTTTTTTCCATATAATTATTTTAATTATTAATTATTTTAGCGTGGGATTAAAGTGCTGGAGTCTTTCCACATTGCAACCTGCCTTATCAGACCTCACAGCTGATAAGAACTAATGGATCAGGACACATTTTGTGGTGATTTTGTGTCTGTCTGTCCTGCTCAGCACACGCTGCTGGAGAGCTTTGCATGGATTACAGAGCAGGGGGCTCCATTATGAAAACTTCAGGAGGGATTTCCTCCAACAGCATTGGCCTAAAAGGAAAACAAAGCTTTTTGGCAGGGAGGAAATTAAAAGGGGTGGATGTTTTGAGATGAATGAAGAGTAAAATTCTGATGGGGCTTGGAGAGTTTATGGAGGAACAGGAGGATGTGGAGAAGAGATTGATTAAAAAAAAAGGGAAAAAAAAATTAAATGTCTCCAGAAGTGGGCAGAGATCCACTGTAGCTGTGTGGAGTTAAAGACTGATTTTTAGGGGTGTTGGGAAGAAAAAGTTGAATTTCAGGTGGGATTAAAGCTGGGGATGTTCCAGGTGAGGGCAGAGCTCGGAGCCTTGGCACAGGTGCTGGTGGCTGTTCCAGGGAGAAGGAAAAGTTCAGGGATAAAGGGAAGGATTCTGGACTGTCCATCCCCAGCTGTGTCTGCTGGGAGGAGCTGGAGATGGGATTTGGGTGGGAGCAGCACGATGGACTCAATGGGGATGGGATGGGACAGGGACATCCAGGGCTCCTTTTCCTGCTGCAGGACACCAGGGATGGGCACACAGGGGCAGGGCTGTGTCCTCCTCATCTGGGAACCCCCCTGGAAATGCCTCCTTGGAAAATTCCTCCCAAAGAGAAGCAAACAGGGACAGGGCTGTGTCCTCCTCATCTGGGAAATCCCTCTGGAAATGCCTCCTTGGGATGGATTTTCCAAAGAGAAGCAGACCGGGACAGGCCTGTGTCCTCTTCATCTGGGAAATCCCTCTGGAAATGCCTCCTTGGAAAATTCCTCCCAAAGAGAAGCAGACAGGGACAGGGCTGTGTCCTCTTCATCTGGGAAACCCCTCTGGAAATGCCTCCTTGGGATGGATTTTCCAAAGAGAAGCTGGCAGGAATCAAACAGTGCTGTTTAATTAGAACATTGCTTTTGAGCTCCCATCCCAAGCCATTCCATGCTTCTGTGATTTTATTCTTGTCATTAATTCCTATGATTGCTTAATTTTTTTTTGCCTGGTTGTAGCCACTGGAGTTACTGTTCCTTTCAAGTATTGATCTGCACCTTTGGATATTTTTTTTCCCCCCTGTCCTTGCTCCTCAAGTGAACCCACTCAGGTGCAATTATGTGAGGAAATCAGTGTAAATATTACATGTTCCTCTCTCTTTTTTTTTTTTTTTTTTTACTGCTGGGAAAGTTTCAAGCTTTTGGTCCATTAAGCAAATAGATTTAATTAAGATGCTGCAGCTTTTCTTTCATGAAACTTCAAATGCCAGCTTGGGGCAGGAAGGTGGAATTGACATTACTGAGTGTGATCCTGCTGATGGGCAATGGCAGCTCACGTTTATTTTTCCCCCCCAATAAATCCAACCCTGCAGGTTTTTTTATTTAGGCCTCAAAAAAAATCCTATTTTTTTGTTGTGATAACTGACTTTTTTCGAGGGGAATGCTCAGTTTGTGCTGTCCAGGGCAGGCCCAGAGGTGCAGCAGGAGCAGTGGAGATGTCCTGGAGCACTGCTGAGCTCATTGCCCGGCCCTAATTGAGCACTTTGGGAAATTAAACTTCACAAGGCAACGCCCAGGGCCCTCCAGGTATCAATGAGGCCGCAGAGCTGCCAGTGACACTTGCTTTGATGGTATAAAACCAAAAAAAGGAGCCTTAAAACAAGCTCTGAGTGCTTAAGTGCAGCTTATTTGGAGCTCAGGCTGGAGCCTGGTTACACAGAAAGTTGGTTTTTTGTGCAGGTGTTACCTACACACAGCGGGTTTAAAGCAGAGCTGCTTCTTTCTCTAGAACCTCTCGTTGGAAAAAAAAGTGTCTTTGCAGGTTGTTGGGGGGGTTTTTAGTGCTTCTGTTTGGAAAAGGGACTCGAGAAGACAAGAAAAACACGACTCCCCTTAGTGGGGAATTGCCTTTTTGATTTCAGTGTGTCTACATTCTGAACCTCTATGTATTTTAACTTTTTTTTTTTTTAATTCTCTTTTTTTTTCTCTGCTACCAAAGCTCTGGCCATGAAATGGACTCTGTGATTTCTGTGCTGCAGAGCTCGTGTTTCTCGAGGCAGCCCTGCAAAAGCAGATGTCCTCAGGGTGCCCTGGTAACCCAGGGGCCTCTTTGCTCTGTAAATCCTTGCTCTTCCCAGGGTTCATTTCTAGGAGTGATTTTTCACCATTTATGAGACACAAAATGGTAGTAATTAGTAGTGAAAATTGACTCTTTCTTCCCATTTTTTACTCTTTCTGAGTCTGATAATGTATCCAGGGGTACAGAATCTGGTTAAAACGATGAAGGCAAAAAATGTGAGTTTCTGCCAAAAAAGTGAGATGGGAGGGTTGTGTTGGGTGTGGAGTGATAGAGCAAGAGGGAATGGATTCCCCCTGCCAGAGGGCAGGGCTGGATGGGATTTTGGGCAGGAATTCCTGGCTGGGATGGGATTCCCAGAGAAGCTGTGGCTGCTCCTGGATCCCTGAACTGCCCAAGGCCAGGTTGGAGCACCTGGGACAGTGGGAGGTGACCCTGCCATGGATGTGGATGAACTTTAAGGTCCTTCCCAACCCAAACCATTCCCTGATTGTCCATAAACTTTCATCCCTGCCCTGCAATCCTTGGCTGTCAGTTTTTTCCAGGATTCCAGACTCCTTAGGAGGATATTGCACCTGCAGTCACTGCTGCAGGTTTATAACAAACCTTATCCTATAAAAATCCATTTTCCTGTGGCAAATAAACCTGATTAAAAACTGCTCTCCTGCCACTCCCTGGCTGTCCTTACACCCTTTGTGCTGCTGCTTCTTCTCCCACATCCAAACTCCTGAGTTTCAGATTTTTTTTTCCCCCAGTTTCCAAGGCAAAACGTTGAGGCTCCCAAAAATTCCAGAGCAAGATGCAGAGCTGATAATTCATCTGCTCCTAATGCAGCTTTATTGGCATCAAACCTGAGCCCTGTCAGAGCCGTGGCAAAAAAGCTGCACTTGACTTCAGTGATTCCAGATTTTCCCGAGCTGGGATGTTCTGGGAAGAAAAGGTTCCCAAAAAAAAAGAAATGGGATAATTGCAGGCATGTGCAGAGCTCTTTGTCCTTTTGCTGCTCAGATGGAGCGTGAGTAACTCTCTGAATAAAATATTTAATGTTCAATACGTGGTGATTTTAATAAAAATATGGGAACTCAGATTTGTTTTTGCACAGTGTAACTGAAGGCAGGTGTGTTAGGTGTATAATGTCTATTTAAAAAAACCCTAAAATCCAGAAGATATGGGAATTTATTATCTATTTATTATCTATAATAATAAAATACTATTGGTGTACAAGAGTACACTAATAATACACTAAAAATACACTAATTGTACTCTTGTAGAATTTTATTTTCAGTCTAAGTTTCCTGCAAAGTTCTTACCTGCAAAGCCCCAAAATCCTGGAAAAATGTGTTTCAATAGGGAATTTCCATTTCCATAGGTGTTATTGTAAGAAATTCTCCAGTTGTGTTTTTTTGCTGCTGCTTATCCATATCTCTGAGGCAAAATCTCAGTGAATTTAAAGGGTCAGGTCATGCTCAGCCCAAATAACTGATGTAAATTCTGGTTGTGATTCTGTGCCACGGGTTTATATCCTAGAAATGAAGGCAAGGCCAGCAGTATGGGTTTGTTATTTTTAATTCTGTATAAACTCTTAGGTTATCTATTTTTCTTCCATGGTTTTTTGGTTCTCCTCTATGGAAACACGCAGGGATAAACTGAGTTGTGATAGAATTTCAATTAATTTGTGGCACAGCACTGAAAATCTGTTCCCAGTCTATATCAAAAAGAGATGCTAAAAGTTTTCCTGTTGAAGCTCTGAGCTTCTTGATTGGAGAATGGGGGGAAAAAAAAAAGGCAAAGCCTTTTCCTATTTTTCTCCTATATAGTCTTCTTGAAGTTCTTCCAAATTAGATTTTAAATGCCAATTAGGAGGTTGAATATACTAAAATAAAAGCAAATACAACCAAAATGGCCTCACCTTATGGCTAGTTAGGCTTTTTCTCTCAAAAGCAGAACCTTTGCTCTGAGCGTGGCTTTGAGAAAGATATTCAGCTTAATGAACACATTAATTAGAACCATAACTATTTATAAGATAATTAGAAACGAAGCACGGTAAACTGGGCTTTTCCTGCAATTAATGGAGGATTAATTACTGGAGGTAATGAAGTGGATTTTTAAATGCATTAAGGTGAAGTACAGAGATGTGCAAGGCTTTGTGATAGTTGCATAATTATTCCAGGCTGTTTGAGCCGAGCTCCTATGAGCTCGCTAATAAGCATCATTGCATCATTATGTATGCACTTAAAAAGACTTACCACCAAAATGACTGCCTAATTATTTCTAATTGGCAGGACTCTGTGTAGTCATTGAGCTGTTTGTAGCCATTTTAAGGTTCATTTAACTATCCTTGGGGCCATGGGAAAGGGGGGGGGGGGAGAAAAAAAAAAAAGCTCCCGCTCCGCGCCGGCCTTGGCCGGCGCCGTTAATCAGGTTTGGTGGGCTCCGGTTTGAAATGCGTTTGCTCCTGCAGAGGTCAAAACCTGAAGTAGTCCGAGCAAAGTTTGGCTTTTTTTGAAGCCACTTGACTGCATTCATTAGCAATTAGTAAAATAATTGTGTCTGTGGCCGTGTTTGGATTTCTGTGGGGGCCGGGCGCGCTTTCATCGCCGGCCCTTCTCGGGGCGCGTTGGCTTCCCGGGAATCCAAACCCTCTTCCCCGAGACCCTTTGAGCAGCCTCAGTGCGCTGCCATATGTTCAGCTGCAGCACCTTTCTTCACTCATTTGTTCCCTTAACCAGCTCCCAGCGTTTCACCAGCACCAGCAGCTCCCTGCTGGAAGTTTCCACGCCGGGATAACTCTGCGGGGCTTTGCGGGGCGTCTCCGAGGGGTCAGGCACTGAGCACGGAGAGAGGAAGGCAGGGGCAGGAAAATCCTGATGTTTCCCAGAGTTTGGGAGCTTGGGGCATCCCAAACAGCATCCATTCCCAAGCTGTTGACAGCTCTGATATCCGAGGACATCTCCCAGCAGCAGGGATAATCCCAAATCTCCGTGTTGGGTCAGCGCAGGCACCAATAATTCCAATGGGAAGTGTGGCTCCAATTCCATGGGAATTATGGCTCCAATTCCATGGGAATTATGGCTCCAATTCCATTGGGATTGTGGCTCCCTTCTCCAAGAGCCCAGTTTGGAAGTGGTGGAATCAGTCTGAGCTGCCCATGTCTGTGGGGTTGGAGGTGACACCCCGTCAGGATCTCTGCTGAGCCTGGGGAGGTTTTCTGGGAGTGTCGGGTGTAATCACAACCATCTGCAGGGCACTGTGAGCTACAGGAGCCACTCCTGCAGCTCAGGGGAGCCCTGAGCAGCAAATTGCAGCCTGAGAAAAACAGGGGTAGCACGAAAAATGGGGTTTGAGCAATTTCATGTCAATGCAGAACCCAGACAATTGTGGTTCAGGTGTAAGGTTGGTTAAAAGGAGTTGTTCATTAAGAAACCAACCAAAATGTCATTTAGTCATGAGATACTGGGTCAAGTGACAGGTAAAGGATTAAAGCAAATGAATTGTGGCAGTGTAAACTAAAATAAAAGCAAATCTTTAAGGAGAACTGCGGAATTGTTTCAAATTTTAAAAGCTGGTTTCATTGTGAGGCTCCTCTAAAGGTAATTTTTAGGTCACTCTGGACGTAAATATTCAGTACAGAACAATGATGTAAAATACAAGTAGCCTTTCTTAATTAATTAGGAATTTTATTTTATGGAGTCCCATCAAGTATATGGTGGTGGAAATTGTTCTGTAGATTATCAGAACTAGGAAATAACTGCAGTTTTAATTATATCCATATAAAATGGAAAATGAGAAATTAAATGAAATTAGACTTTCAGTGTAAAGGGTGCCCACTTCCTCAGAGGGTGATGGTGAGGTTGGGTTGTTCCTCACCCCTTGGCTGAAATTGGAAATGTGAATGTTGAGGGTCAGGCAGCAGGATAAAATCAGTTCTGGTGACTCCAAAATACCTGAATTATGGAATTATGGGGTGTTCCCTTGCTTCAGGCAAATGAAAAATGGAATTCTCTGAATAATCCACTGAAGTCTTGGCTATACTCAGAGCATCCCAATGAGTGGAGCTGGGGAAACAAAACCCTGGAGCTTGTGGTGTGCCCCAGCTGTGGGGTTGAATCCATTGTTGGGAACGGTTTCAGCTCATCCAGGAATGATTTCAGCTCATCCAGGAATAATTCCAGTTCATCCAGGGAATTGTGGCACCCCCATGTCCTGTGGTCACTCAGAGGACTCTCAGGTTCTGGGGAACAGGGAAGGGTTGGGTGGGATTGGAGCTCTTTGTCCTCTGCAGCATCCAAAACAGAAATCCCAGAGACTTGGAGCTTGATCAGCAGCAGGAACCAGTAAGTGGGAGGGAGAAAAAGTTGGAGAAACACGAAAAATACATCAGGAAAAAAATATAAACACACAGCAGTAACACCTGGGGACATCAGTGACTCCTGGACACTCCTCCAGACAAATTTCCCTTGGTTAGTACATTGTTAACTCAATATAAATTACACATTTCAGTTCTAAAATCCCATAATATTCCTATTCCCTCCCCTCTGACATCCCCAGGATGGTGTTAATGAGCACTTTGGTGGTGTGAACCTTCCCAGAATTGTGGAAGGTTTTGAGTGACACAGCAGGTACTGGTTTGTTTTTTGGGATTCCTCAAGTGCCTGGTTTGGGTAAATATTCTCAGTGATGGGAAATAATTCGGTTTTCATTTGAATTCTTGCCTTCAGGTCTGGGAATGGAGGTGAGTGTGGTACAGAAGAGCTGCTGCTCTGGAGTCAGGAGCCTGTCGCTGTTTCCTGGGTTAGCTGTGTCTTTGTGAGGTTCTTTTGTGCTTAAAACAAAAAGCAGAGCTTAGACAAAAGTTCCAGGAGACCTTTTTTTTTAAACAAAGCTTAGGTATGTACAAATCACATCATAATTCACCTTTATTCCCCATTTCAGTGAGCACTGACACCAGCCAGTTTGTGCTCAGCATCGTCAGTTGATCAGAACTCATTTTGAAATATAATAATTAAATACTTCTGTTGCTTTATATATATATTATTTTTTAACAATCCAGATTTTGTTATTTTTCTCTTTCTGGTGTGATTTATTTGACAATATTTTGTGTAACTATTGCATATTCCATAAGGAAAACACTGATTTTTTAGAACAGTAAATGAAATATTAAGAGTTGCTTACCTGGGGTTTTTAATTTAATTTAATTTTAATTAATAAGAATTAGGCTTTGGGAGGGACAGGTCAGGGTCAGTAAAGGAGATTTTTGGGGCTGATAAAGGTGGCAGCTCCGTGGTTCTTCAGCACTCTCCAGGAATGGAGCTGTTCAGTTTTCATCCAGGAGAATATTAAAAGCAGCCCCCACTTTCCTCTCTCTGTGTTTGTTACATGCAAAACATTTAAAGGGAGATGCATCCAACTTGCCTGGAAATGAGAAAATTCTCCCTGTGTTTATATATAGAGGGTGCACTGGAAAACATCCCCAAAAATCCAAACTCTTGATGTTGTTTTGTTGTCCCTCCACAAGGTTTTGAGTGGATGCTGTGGCAAAAGCAAAGAAATATTCTGCTTTTTTGTGTGTGTGTGTTTCTAAATCCTCTTCATGACTTTATTTTTGGAGTCCAGTTTAGAGCAACTTTGATTAGAAATGTTAATTTTATTTTGGTTAAACAAGATATTCTAAAAACCTTTCTATATTCCTCATAAATATGTGATGGTAAAAAGCACGGGTGGGATACCTTAAATTTATTTTACATGCCATGAAATTTAAACCTCAAGCTGCATGGTTATCACTGAATTAAAGAAAAAAAAAATTGCCTTTTTAAAAAAAACTGTGAGTGCAGAGAGATGGGTTTCATTTGTTTTACTCAGGAAAAAGTAGAGACACAGCTTTTCATCCAGGTGTTTGCAGCCTGTTCCTTGTGGTCATTATCAATCCAGTCAGTCTCAATATTCCCAGTCTCCCAAATTAGATATTTATTTCTAGGAAATGCCTTAATCCTGCCTTTAAGCAGATTTTTTTTTCCTCTTTTAAATGGTGTTGCAGTGCTGAAGAATGAAGAATTTTCAGATTTTTCCCCCTCTTGTTTCAATTTTAGCTCTGTGCTGGTGGCACTTTGAGATCTCAGTTGCCACTCCTGATGTTGCATGACCTAAATTGGGATTTTTTTGGGTTTTTTTTGCAGTTTCTGAGAGCAGACAGTGTCCTGGTGTGTAAACTGATTTCAAATACCTGTTTAGGTAATTCCCCTCAGCTGTCTAATATCAGTTTGGGGATGTAAGGACTCACAAATATTACAGAGTATTTAAACCCAGACCATCACTGGGGCCTCAATCTTGGAGGTTTTATGATCCCAAACCCTGAAATCTCTGGTTTGTCCCAGCCAGACAGAGGAGCAGTGTTTACCTGCAATTAATCTGAGGCACAGGGGGAAGTGGAAAACCTCAACCTGAAAAAAAAATCTCTCCTGCCTGTCCCTTTCACGTTTTACCACAATATCAGAGGTGTTGTCAAATTTACAACAAATAATTACCCGGGTGGTGATTCCATCTGGAAAAGGAGTTTGGAGCCTTTTCCGTGGCCCTGGGATCCATCCAGGGCAGATGCAGAGTCACCAGTGCCTGCACCAGGCAGAAAAGGAATCAGCTGGGCTGTTTGTGCAGAAATAAAGCTGCACCTTTTGTTTTTGTTCAAATAGATTCCAGCTGTGTGGAGAAGGGGATAACTAAATGTGGTTGTGAGGATTAATTACAAGGTTTGATTGCTAATAGAATTTGTTACTGGAGGATTCAAGTTTTCCCTTTTTTTTTTGAGAAGATGTGAAGTGTTTTTCCTCCAGGATTGCAACGTTTAAACTTCAATTCATTCATTTTTTTTCCCCCTGGTTTGCCTTTTCCTCAGCCTGAGCAGTGCCAGTTCTGGGGTTTGGCTGGGAGAGGAAGGAATTTCCTGGCTGGTGTCTTTGTGTGGCACTTGGAAAACTGTTCTGCTGTTGCCTCACCTCCTGCTTTAAACTTCTTGTATGACCAGGAGACGAGTTGGGTGTTCTCAACTCAATTTGAGCCTTTTTTTTGTTTTGTTTTCAGGTGATTGGAATAATATTTACTTCCCTTATCAACCTTGATTTTGGTTTTATGTGGAAGTTTCTAGCTAATGGGCCTGCAGCTGGGTATTGCACACATTTTTTGGGGTTTTTACCCTTGAACTCCAAGAAGGACCAGGAATGGGAGGGACTTTGGGCTGTTTATTTAATAGGACAATATACCAATTTCTGTATTAACTTCTGAATCTCTATTATTTTATTCCCTGAGGATTATTAGAATTAGATTCCAGATTTTTCTGCTCAGTCCTGACATGGCTACAGGAATGCAGGACCAGGAAAAGGTCTTGCTTTGGGAAACACTCTTGAGAAGATGTGAGGGAAATTCCTGTCAGGTAAAACCAGATGGGTTCTTACCTGATGATCTTAATTTGAGGTTGAATTTTAGGAAGGAGTCTTTACACAGATTGACAAGGGAAATAAATGGTTTATCTCCCAGCTTGGACAGCAGCAGTTCAACCCATGATTTATCTCTCAGGTAACACTCAGTGAAGTCTAGTTTTGGTTTTGGTTTGGCACGAGGTGTTCACTGAGGTGCTCCTGCAGCTGGCAGGGCCCACCTGGCTCCTCTCCCATCCCTCATTCCTCAGGCAGGGAATTGTGCCTGGAATTCCATGGGAAGCAAGTTCTGAGCTCCTTAAAGTTCCTTAACTGTGTTTGGAACTTTGTGTTCCGAATTTAAATGTGTTTGGGGTGGGTTCTTCTCCTGCCAGCTGATCTCCCGTGGGTTTCCAGCTCCTCGGTGGGGTCATCCCAAGGACTCCTTGTGGGATAATCAGGGCATTGGGGCAGAGGAGGCACCTTCATCCCCCTCAGAATTCAGAGCAGGAGCTTCTCCAGGAGTCTGGAGAGCTCCATTTGTGTCAAGCTCAGCTGCTTTAGAATTCCAGGAGTGTCTCATCCTTGGGTTTTTCTCTCCAGCTGCATTCCCGTGCTCTCCATGCTGCATTTCCAGTAACTGCATCTCCTCACAATTCCAGTTATGGGAATTTCACCTCCTCAAACGTTTGACCGTGGAATTGCCATCCTTCCAAGGTGCAGAATTGCTGGGCTGGTGTTTGGTGGATCCATTTCCTCAGCTCTGCATTTGGCAGATTTTGCCACACAAAGAGACACCAGCAGGGAAATTCCTTCCTCTCCCAGCCAAATCCCAGAAGTGGCACTGCTCAGGCTGAGGAGAAAGCAACCAGGAAAAAAAAATGGGCTGAATGGAAGTTTAAATGTTGCAATCCTGGAGGAAAGACATTTTACATTTTCTCAAAAGGAGTTCATGGTTGTCCCAGTTCTTGGTTTTATTTCATCTGCTTTTCTCTGGCGCTGTGGATAATTTTTTAAATCTTAAATATTCCCTTATTCTGAAATATGTTTTGTCACTTACTGCTGGTTTGAAACAACTTTTTCCTCTCAGGTTTAAACTCTGACTCTGCTGCTGCCTAGTTTTGTTATCACTCACCTTATATTGAACACTAAATTTAAAAAAAAAAGTAATATTATCATACATATTCTCTACATTTAACTTCCTCAGAGACACGCATTTTAAAATTGCAGACTAATAACGACCTGCAATGTTTTATGGAGAGCTAAACTTCGCATCACACACACACATTTAATAATTTCTGCGGCCTGAATGACTGCAACCGATACCTGAAATTATTTTACCTTTCCAATAACTCCTGCCATGATTTTTTTTTTTTTTTTTCCCTTTGGTGGTGAAGCTGAGTTAAACAAGGAACTTTTCTCTCTTAATGTGCTTTGAGAGAGAACATGGCATTTTGCTGCAATTACTCGTGTGTTTGCACTCTGCCTTTATGACCAATCTGGGCATCCAGGCTTGATGCAGCGCAGTTGTTCCATTGTTCTGGCCCCAGCCCTTGGATTTATGGCTGGAGCATTAAAGAGCCCTGAGCTTGTTGGCTTTTGTTTGTGGCCACCGAGCTAAAAATAATCTCCTAAGGCTTGTGCCAGGTGAGAGATGCTCAGAAGAATTCCAGGGGAGAAGTTGACATCTCAGCACCTCCAGTTCTTCAGAGTGGGGGGGGGTTTGCTGTTTGCCAAGAAAACAGAGAATTTTTTGCGAAAATTCCCTTTCCATGGGAGAGCTCAAAGAGAGGAAACCAAAACCCCGTCTTGGTTTTGGGCTCTAACTCCTCTTTCCATTTAAAGTCTTTTTTTTTTTGCAGTGGTAACCTTTTGAAGAGATCAGGTCGGACCTCTAAGCTGGAGTTCAGCGCTTTAGTGCAATATAATTGGGGAAATACTAAACGCCGCTGACCTCATTTCCTTCGGAACAATGAGAATTAATAGGTGCACGTTTTTATTAGGGCCCCATATTCCAGATGTAGTGTACATTTAATTAAGTGGAGTTTCCTTTTGCTTACGGTATGTGGCTCTGCTTTTTGTCGCAAATTCTTTCTAGTTTTACAGTTTCCCCACATGTTTTCTTTCACCGTTTATGATTTTCTTCTTTTTTTTTTTCCCCCTCCCTCAAAGCGGGGGGGCTAGGAGGATTTAAATCACTTGAGCATGCAGCAAAAACAGCGCCCCATTCAAACAATAAACGCCATTTTAAAAAAGCCTTTAGATCTTCTGGCACTTCATAAATATAGATGTATATAAAAAAAAAAACCATCGTGCAGTTGTAGTGCCCACCTGCTAATTAAATGCAGATTTCCTCCAAACTTGTTTTAAAATCCGCTTATTTGTTTCAACTCGGGGCTACATATGGCCCTCGTGAAACTAATTACGCTCGCGGAGCAGCTGTTAAATTTAGTGCAACTAATTTTTATCCAATATTTTTTTTTTTTTTTCTCTTTTTTACGTTTTTAATTGATTACCTGCGAAGAAATTAGCAAATTAACACTTATTGTGCGGTGACCGGACGGGCTTTTATGGAGACTCTCAGGTTTGTTTTTTTTTTTTTTTTACAAGCAAGGCCCCGAGCGCTGATGGAATAAAGGAGTTTTCTTTTTGGGGGTTGGAGGGTTGGGGGAAGTCGTTTTGGTGAGCCCTCGATTGTGTGGTGTGAGAATTTTTCGGGATCCCTGAGAGTCTGCGTGTGTTCCTGCGGCTCGGACGTGAAAAGCGGATCGGAGAGCAACGGCTTTTCACAGGATTTTGGGAACATATGGGCTTATCTGGATCTAAGAGCCCTTTGAAGGGCTTTGAACTTGACTAAATGACTTAACCTTTGGCTGGGTGGGTGGGTGCTTTGGGTGGTGTTTGGGGGAGGAAGGGAAATGCTGGAAATCTCCTCTCCTGCCTCCTTTTTTTGGTTTATTTTTTTTCCCCCCTCTGGTAGTTCCATAATTTGAACATTTGGGGTCTTGGCTTTAATAGGACTAATTGTGATTCTTGTTGTTTTTTACAACAGCAGATGAAATAGAAAAATCTGTCTCCTCTGCCAGATCTGGGGACTTTTTCTTGTGGTTTGGTGGTGAGCTGGGGACGCAGGTGACTTTTGGGAGCTCCATTTCAGGAAGTTTTGTCTTGATTTCCTGTCCTAGTAGATCTTTCAAGATACTTTATTAGGAATTAAGGAACAATAGAGACTCTTCCCAAGGCCATGGAGTGATGGGACAGGTGGGAACGGCCTAAAGCTGGTGGAGGAGAGGTTTAGATGGGATTTTGGGAAGAAATTGATCCCTGTGAGGGTGATGGGACACAGGGACACCTTCCACTGTCCCAGAGAGCTCCAGTCCCTGGCCTTGGACACTGCCAGGGATGGGGAAATTGGATGCAATAACACTTTGAATTTTTAAATTCCTGTGTATAAATATCACCTGCCACACATTCTGCACAGACCTGGGAATGAGCAGAAATCCAGGGATTGAGCATCCAGCCTACCTGAGCTGAATTTGTTATTTGCACCTGCAAAAGGTGGAACTGAACTCCAGATTTGAGCTGAGAAACTGAAGTTCCTTATCAATAAATACTTCAGATTCCTCATTTATTCCTGGTGGGAGGACTGTGCCCTTAAGTGAGGAGAGGCCCTGCATCAATTAAAGGTGATTTGTGTTATTACAGGGCTTGTTTTGTTGTTTGGGTTTTTTTGGTTTTTTTTCTGTTTTGGACTTACCTGCAGAGTTCTGAGAAATCAGGGTTACCTGGGAACACTGATTTAGGGCAGTGCTCATCGTGATGTTTGTAAAAACACCGTGCCAAGCAAAAATCAGATTTGAAACAACGTTCTGTACGTGAAGTCAAAAGTTCCTCTGGAGTAAAGGAAGGATGGATGGACACTTTGTGATGACACACTGAAAAAACCCCATTTTGAGCCAGCAAATGTTCCCCAGTTCATAATGCAGCCCTGCAGTGGTAATTTGATCTATTTCTTAGCGTTAACAGAGTGACCAGGGTGGGAGAGCTGCTGTTGGAAGGTGCCAGCTGCTGAAACAGGAACCCGGCCCTGACCTCTGGAGCTGCTCCTGGCAGCAACAGGGACCTGAACAAATTCCAGCAGCGTAATTTATTGCCTCATCTGGATGCAGGATTTGCTTTTGCTCGGTGTGTTGTTGAGTTTTTATTAAGCAGTTGTTGTTTCACAAAAGGAGGGATTTTTTTTTTCCCCTGTGTGATTTGGGTTTTAAAGGCCTTGGAGGTTTTGCACTCCGAGAGGTGCTAAAGAAACTTTTTATGCTGGTTTAAAACTTGCCCCTGTTTCCCTCAGTACTTAATGCAACTTTCCCATGGGGTGCCATCAGAATTTTCATGGGAATTATGGAATTGTAGAATTTATGGGATGGTTTGGGTTGGGAGGGACCTTCAAGCCCGTCTCATTCCATCCTCTGCCCTGGGAAGGGACACATTCCAAAGGCCTGGCTGCTCAAGGAAAGGAAAACTTGACCTGGTTTTCCCTAAATATCCCTTGTCTACTCAGGTGGTCTTTTGTTAGATAAATTCGTGTAAAATTTGGGTTTTTTTACACTTTGGGGATCCTTTTTGCCAGCCCCTTCTTTCTCTAGTGGGGGAGTTGCCTTCCTTCACTGCCCGGCTGCTTCTCACCAGAGTTTTGGTGACTCCTGTTCTGCTTGTTGAGATAATCCAGTAGATCCTGTGAAAGATTGAAACTGTTTTAATCAGAATCTCTTCCCCAGTTGCTTTGGGGTGATTTTTTTCCTGTCTACCTGATGCCTTAGGATTGAGCTTTTATATTTTTCAGAGCCTGTACTGCTTTAGTGTATAACTCTAAAACTCCAGTGGTGTCAGCTGCTGTTCCCCTGTTTTATTCAGACAAAATAATTCCTCTCTAGGCCTGAAACTCAAGGACACTTCACTGTCTCAGGCCCCCAGAAGTACAAACAAAAGTGAATTGGGGGGAGCAAACTGGGGGGAAATAACTTCATCACCTGAAGCTGCAATTAGGGGATTAACCCCTGATGTGTAAAATGGACCAAACTTCAAATTNTAGTGTATAACTCTAAAACTCCATTGGTGTCAGCTGCTGTTCCCCTGTTTTATTCAGACAAAACAATTCCTCTCTAGGCCTGAAACTCAAGGGCACCTCACTATCTCAGGCCCCCAGAAGTACAAACAAAAGTGAATTGGGGGGAGCAAACTGGGGGGAAATAACTTCATCACCTGAAGCTGCAATTAGGGGATTAACCCCTGATGTGTAAAATGGACCAAACTTCAAATTGTCTGAACAACTCATGACCATCAGCCACCTTGGGTGTAGCCTCTGGGGCTGGGTTGGACTTGACCTTGAAGGGCTCTTCCAACCTGGTGGTTGTGGTGTCTGTGCAGGGCCTGATCCTGGGATTGGCAGCGTTCCTACAGCCACAGTCTTAGGGCTGGGTTGGACTCAATGATCCTGGAAGTCTCTTCCAGCCCGGTGGTTTTGTGATTCTGGTGTTTGTACAGATCCTGATCCAAGGCCCAGAGTGTTCCTATAGCCACAGTCTTAGGGCTGGGTTGGACTTGATCTTGGAGGTCTCTTCCAACCTGGGGATTCTGGGATTATGGTGTCTGTGCAGG
This sequence comes from Sinosuthora webbiana, assembly GCA_013397395.1. NCBI lineage: Eukaryota > Metazoa > Chordata > Aves > Passeriformes > Sylviidae > Sinosuthora > Sinosuthora webbiana. The sequence goes on along the minus strand of VXBN01001622.1, from coordinate 132,953 downwards.
TCCCGGGCGCGGCAGCGATCCTACAGCCACAGTCTTAGGGCTGGGTTGGACTCTAAGATCTTGGAGGACTCTTCCAACCTGATAGTTCTGGTGTTTGTGCAGATCCTGGTTCTAGATCCAGCAGTATTCCTACAGCCACGGTCTCAGGGCTGGGTTGGACTCAATGATCTTGGAGGACCCTTCCAACGTGGTGTTTGTGGTGTGTGTGCAGGTCCTGGGCCTGGAAGTGTTCCTACAGCCACAGTGTTGGGGCTGGGTTGGACTCAATGATCTTGGAGGACTCTTCCAACCTGGTGATTGTGTCTGTGCAGGTCTCGGGCATGGCAACGATCCTACAGCCACATTGTTAGGGCTGGGTTGAACTTGATCTTGGACTCTTCCAACGTGGTGTTTGTGGTGTGTGTGCAGGCCCCAGTCCTGGCAACGANATGATCTTGGAGGACTCTTCCAACCTGGTGATTGTGTCTGTGCAGGTCTCGGGCATGGCAACGATCCTACAGCCACATTGTTAGGGCTGGGTTGAACTTGATCTTGGACTCTTCCAACGTGGTTTTTCTGGTGTGTGTGCAGATCCTGATCCCAGACCCAGCAGTGTTCCTACAGCCACAGTGTTGGGGCTGGGTTGGACTCAATGGTCTTGGAGGACCCTTCCAACGTGGTGTTTGTGGTGTGTGTGCAGGTCGCGGTCCCGGGCGCGGCAGCGATCCTACAGCCGCAGCAGCGAGAGGTCCGGCCACAGGAGAACCCCCAGCGGGTCCCGGGAGCGCCGCAAGGGCCGGGACAAGGACAAGGCCAAGGACAAGGCCAAAGGGAAGGACAAGGAGGTTCATGGCACCAAGGCTGGGTGAGTGAAACTGCAGATGGTGGAGCTGGAGTAAAACCAGGCCACAGCTCCGTTGTAGGACTAGAATAAAAAGCTTGACTTGTTTCTTTCTAAATGCAACCAACAAGTAATTTGTGAATTCCCATATGAAGCTATTTTGAAAGTAAGAAGTTCCTTTAACACAACAGTCTGTTCTAAGGGTGAAAAATAAGTGCACCTGTAAAACAATCAAATGATGGAGCTGGAGCAAAACCAGGCCACAGCTCCATTGTAGGAGTAAAAACCTCACCTGTTGTCTCTTTCTAAATGCAACTAAAAAGTCATTTGTAAATTCCCATATGAAGCTATTTTGAAAATAAGAAGATCCTTTAACACAACAATTTATTCTGAAGGTGAAAAACAAGTGCACCTGTAAAACAATGAAATGATGGAGCTGGAGCAAAACCAGGTGGGTGCCACCTCACTGCTCACACACACACCTACACCTCCTCCCGGTGCCAGAAGTTCCTCCTGGGCTTTGGTTGAGGCTCAAAAAGGCAGTTTGAGCACAAGCCTTGTTCTGGGTGAATAATGGGAATTTTTGAGAACCTGCTCTCAGTCCAGTTTCTGCTTGGAACGACTTGGATTGTTGATTACAGGTTTCAGGAAAGGCAGTGTAATTTAACATTTTATGTAATTTATGTAATTCCCTCTGCTTTGTGCCTCAGTGCAGCCTTTCCTGGGCTGTTTGTCTGACCCCTTCCAAACAAGAAAACCCTGAGGTGTCACTTCATGGCCTTCCCTTGGGTGGATTCCCACTGAGAAACTCTCCTGGGGAATTTCAGAGCAGCATCTTCCACCCATATGTGGGCTCCTGTTGGCTTCTGGAATTTTCCCTTTGTTCCCTGTGGCAGCAGCAAAATTCCTGGTTAATTTGGATCCAGCTTGGGCTCTCCAAGCAGATTAATTTCTAGACCCACACTCTAGATCAGCACTGAAAGTCTCATTATTCTCCAGAGCCTTTCCAGAACCTCCAGCATCAGGGAATCTGTAGTGGAAACAATCCTGTGACCTCAATACTTGGAACAGCTCCTTCCTCAAAGGCACCTCAAGGACCAGGTCTGGTTCCCAGTTGAAATTCATGGCTCTTTGGAATGTATTTATTCAAAATAGCTGCTTTGGAGCTGTAATGAGGATCAGCCTGGAGCCAGATTGTGGGAAGATGGGACATAAATTCTCAGGTGCTGCTTGACTTTATAGTTTAGCTTTGCATAAAAGGAGGTATTTCAGCTTGGCAGCGCTGCAGCTTGTCTGAGAGATGTTGTATATTTGGGGCTTTACTGCTCCTCTAAAGCACACAATCAAAATGCTTTTTTTTTTCCTCACTAATTAAGCAGCAAATTTGGTCGTGGCTCCTGTAAAAACCCTAATGATGATTTTCTGTCCTGTGGCTTGGGTGTGTTTGTGAGGGGGGAATGGTCTGTGCTTGGGGTTTTTTTTGGGGGGGCAGCTTTTGATTCTTTCAAGGGAGATCTTGTCGCAGTAAACATCTCAAGAGAAATTTCAAAAGAGAAAAACAAAAAATATTTTTAAAAAACCAGCATTCTGGGCATTGTCCTTTGGCATTCCTCATTTCAGTGATGATTCTCTAGTGCTGAGCACTGAATTTCTGGGCTGTTGGAGAAGCAGCAGCTGTTCATGAGGTGGGCTATGAAACAGCTCAGCTCTTCTCCTCTTATATCCTGAAATGTTTTCAGGGATGTTCCACTTTTCCAGCCATTATGGAGGGAAATCTTGGCTGGCAGCTCCAGGGAGTTCCCTCCACTCCCAAATCCCACCTTCAGACCAGCAACATCTCCATGCAGGAGGCCTTCAGCTGTCCCAGTCTGCAAAAGTGAGGGCTTTTACACCACTACAATGTTTTCCCAGCATTTTTTTTTTTTACCAATCAAAGCATTACATTCATCTTTTATTTATGCTTTTTGAAATCTCGCTTGTTTTAAAACAACCTGCATCCGTGTCTTCGTTGACCTGCTTGGGTGTGCTGCTGAATTTTGATGTTTCGAGTCTTGATGAGCTTCGAAACATGCAAATTCTGTTGTTCTGAGATGTGGTTTTTTCGTAAGGTTCATTGTTAAATTGGGAGGGAAAAAGCTACTAAAAGGTTGTTTGTTTTAAAGAACTTTTCCTGGATTTATGGGTCTCATTGTTACTTGTGTACTAGTGGAATTTTGGATTGCTTCTCCAAGTGATTTTGACACTTTTTAATGGAATAAATTAAGAGCAGTTCCTCAGTTGTTAGGAGAAAAGAAGTGAACAATTAATCAAAGCTGACCACTGCTTTAATTGCTGGTCCTTAATAAGGTTATTGATACATTTGGGCATTAATGGTTTCACAGATAAATACTTGGACAGATCCCAGAATCCTGGAATGGTTTGGGTTGGAAAAACCTTAAATCCCATCTCATTCCAACTCCTGCCAAGAGGAAGGGGCACCTTCCATGGATTGCTCCAGCTGGCCTTGGACACTTCCAGGGATCCAGGGGCAGCCACAGCTTCTCTGGGACAATTCCTTCCCCAAAATCCCATCTGACCCTGCCCCCTGGCAGTGGGAAGCCATTCCCTGTGTCCTGTGAATGTTACAGAGCTGAGGAGTTGGTTGTTCAAACACCATCTCCATTTTTCCTTTCAATTCCACACTTCAGGTGTTTGAAGTTTCCCTGAGGTCCGCCCTGTCAAGGAGCCTTTTCCCAGGGGCATTTCCCCAAATCCCTTGGAGTTGATCCATGCCCAGTGCCCCACGGATGGGACATGGGTGGTTGGTGGCTGTTGATGAGATTTTTGCTGTTGGCAGAAAATATCAGGAGTAGAGTGGGAATGTTGGACTCTTCTGGGTCTTTAGTTCGGAATATTGGACTCTTCTGGGTCTTGGAGTGGGAGTATTGGGCTCTTCTGGGTCATGAGGTGGGAATGTTGGGACTCTTCAGGGTCGTGAGGTGGGAATGTTGGGACTACTCTGGGTCTTGAGGTTGGAATATTGGGACTCCTCTGGGTCTTGGAGTGGGAATGCTGGGCTCTGCTGGGTCGTGAGGTGGGAATGTTGGGCTCTTCTGGGTCTTGGAGTGGGAATGTTGGACTCTTCAGGGTCATGGAGGTGGGAATGTTGGACTCTTCTAGGTTGAGAAGTTGGGAATGTTGGATTCTTCTGGGTCTTGAAGTGGGGGAACTTGCCACACGATCATTTCTCCCTTCCTCCTTCCCACCCTGTGCAGCAGGAAGTCATTTATGGTAATTGGCCCTGATTTGCATATAGGTGCTGGAGTTGTGTGGTGGAGCACCCCCAGAACTCCTCGGGAGCCGTGTTGGGATCAAAGGGGCCGTGTGGGAGCTGTTGTCTGACACTGAGCTTGGGTGTGTTGTTTGCATTAAACATTTATCACCCTCCCAGCCTGCCAGCAGGAGACTCTGGGCTGGGCTGACACGTTTTCATGCAAAATTTATCGGGGAAGACGAGGCTTGTAAGGAGAGATCTCGCTGCCTTTCACCGCTGGTGGAGGGGGAATGTTTGATTGGGAGGGAAGATTCCTCTGCCACCTTTGGGGGGTGTGTGTGTGTCACACCAGGAGCTGAAGGCTGATTTTTGTCTCTCTTTAAGGCCTTTTCCTCAAAATCTCACCTGACAAAACCCATTTCTCAAAGAGCAGAAATGTGAGAATACAAATTGATGTTCAGGGCGATGCAACACTTGTTTAATTTGTGCTGCTCAGGTCTCGAATTGAGGAGTTCTTTTTGCTTATTTGAATTCCCTTTGGGGGTTTATTTCCAAGAGGCTTATGAGGAAAAATATCAAGTACATTGTGTAGCTCAGGAGTCCAAAAGGAAAATAATCTTAATTTTGGAAGTTTTGATCTCAAATATAATAAATAAGGATTGCCACTGGGCTGGAACCTTGCATGCCCGTGGTTCAGCCTTGATCATGCTCTTGTTGTTGAGTTAAAAGCATCCTAGAGATGTTTGCTTCCAGGAAAACCATGGCAGAACCTTTCCTGCAGTAGAAATGGGCGGGTGGGAATTGTAGAATGTGGCCAAAAATCCATCTTAAACACGGACATTCCTAGAAAAACTGGAGAACTCCTTTAAAATCTGTTTAAAATTAGCAACTGCCTTTCGAATGCTGAAACCAAAGGACTCCATCCTGTGGTGGAAAGTAGTTTGAATGCTCATAGGAGAAATCCCTTTGTTCTTTTGTCAGAGGGGAAAAGCCTCTCCTTAATCCAGGCAGGTTTATTTTCAGTGTCTGGGCTAAATTACGAGGACTTTGCAGTCGTGCTGCAGGGAAGTGCTTGTAGTAAAGTTCTAAGATGCTTGGTAGGACTTCTTGGTTCCAGTGATTTCTTGTGGTGGCTTCTTGAAGAACAGCTTCTCAAATGTAATGCCAAGTTGAGCCCCTTTGTCCAACCTGGGATACTCCAGTGACTGCTTGAGCTCCAGGTGGGTTTTCCAGGATCTTTAGGATGTGTTGTCACGGCAAGGAGTCACCCACAGTAAAACCAGAATGCCTCTTGAATTGCTTCATTAATTTATTTATTCTTACTCCTTTTGCCTTCCTTTGTGCCTCCAGCCTGCAGGCAGACTCCAAACGTGAGGTGACTGAAGCAGGTGATGAAGAATTCACCTGGAGGCAGTGAGGGGTGAAGGGGAAGGATCCTGAGGGTGCCCAGGGAACACCTGGGTGTGTTTGGGGTGATGGAGGAGGAGCCTCAGGGCTCTGCTGGGGGGCAGAAGGAAGCAGCTGAGAGGCCAAAGCAGGACAGTTTCCTCCCAGGAAATCAGCCAAAGGCTAATGGGAAGCACAGGAAGGGTTTTCCCTGAAAAGGACTGAGACCTCCATATGCCCAGAGCAGCTCCAGGGTCACTTGCCTTTGACCGAGATTTGTTGCTATTGTTGTCTGAGCTGTCGTTGGCCTTGTTTTTCTTTTTGTTTGCTAAAAATCCCCTTTCAGGACTCAAAAGGCTGGCCATTTATTTAATGGGCAGCAGCATATGGGATGATTTCTTTTCCTTTCACTCCCAGACAGCTGGAAAAGGCAGCGTGGACGGGACACGTGTGTAAGCTGTGGAGCAAAACCGTGCAGGAGGTGCTGGGGAGCCACTGGCTCCAGAAAATAAATAGATTTTAGTTCAGAGTAACCATTTCATTTCCATTCATTAAGCACTTTTTGTGCTGAGGACTAAAAAAATGGAAGTTTTGTGTTCAGATTCTGTAGTTCAGGCTGTCAGTTAGTGATGGCTGTCAAAAAATGAGCTTCCCTGCTAAATTCATGGACTATGTTGAGGGAATTATGTTTCTCCCTGTTCCCAGAAATAGGTTTTGGAATGCATTTGAAAGGCAGTATCTTCAAAGACACACATTCTTTTTTAAGCTGTTTAAAATTTTCCAAACTCTCCGCTCCTTTAAACTGCCAGCCACCATGATTGTCCCTTTTTATAACTATATAATTTGCATTATCCTGGCTTTTTAGAGGAATCCTTCCTTGAACGTGGAGTATTCCTGCTGCAGGAGGGTTTTGTTTGCCCACACGTCCAAACACACACACGGGCTGAATGTAAACATGGAGTTTTGGGTTGGGTTTTTTATGTTTTTTTTTTTTTTTTTTATTTTCCCTGGGACACCTTGTGCTGGGGGAGAGCAGCTGACTATTGTTTTAATGGCCTCCCTTAATCTGGGCAGGAGGAATCCAAACTGAATGCTCCCGAGCTGTGCAAATCCAGTTAGTGTGAGCTGTAATCTCTTTACTGGCTTTAAGGAGTTGGAGTGGCACTGAGACACCCTGCAGATACTGAACAGCAGAGATACAGTAATCACCTCACCCTGCACCCTGCTCCTGCATCCAACTGAAACCACCAGTCCCCGGCGAGGATTTAGGGAAAACTCAGCCCCAAATCAGCAAAAACTGCTCCTCAGAGCAGGCAGAGGAGGGGCAGGTCACAAACAGCCCAGCTGGAAGATGATGCTGTGGGAAAGTGAAGTTGAAAGTCGCTTTAAAAATGTTAAATTCACCTCGTGTTTTGAATTGGGAATGCTTTTTCTGGAATGGGCTTACCTGCTATGGAGATTATAAACCAGCCGTGGCTTTGATTAGGAAGGCAAAGGAGCATCTTTGTTTGGAGGAGGCATTTCTAATCCTGCTCTGATTTTGGACCTTTCTGTTGTTTGGGATTGTAAAATGATGTGACAGACTTAAATGAAAAAAATAATCGAAGCTGTTGATCGGCGATAGGGCACGAGGGAATAGTTTTGAATTAAGAGAAGAGGGATGGAAATTGGAAATTGGGGAGGGATTTCTGACTGGGAGGGTGGGCAGGCCCTGGATCCCTGGAAGTGTCCAAGGCCAGGCTGGACATTGGGGTTTGGAGCAGCCTGGGACAGTGGGAAGTGTCCCTGCCATGGCTGGGGTGGCCCTGGATGAACTTTAAGGTCTCTCCCAACCCAAATCTCTCTGTGATTCCATGATTTACTTCCAGGCTCTGGTTTCATCCTTGGCACCTCCTGGTTCCGTGCAGGGCAGGATGTTCCTGCCCAGCAGGAGTAAAACCCTCCAGGTGATCTGTGTTTACACTGTTCTGCTTCCTCAGCCTTTCACTGGGGTCATTTTCCATTGGAGAGGGAAGGTTCTTGGCTCTTCCCACGGAGAAGAGACTGTCCAACCCAAATTCTCTGTTCTGAGAACTCCTGAGTCTGGTCCCCATAACATTTCTTGACCTTCGTGTCCTCCTCTGCCCATTGAGAATCCCCTGATCCCTTGTTGGAGTGAAACACCCTCAGTTCCCCAGCAGAGCCATCAGCCCATGGAGCACAGGGGTCCCTGGGATGATAATTCAGCCTCCTGTTGGGTTTATTCCCTGGTTTTTTCCATAGGTTATGGCAACCCAATGCACTGCACTTGTTCTGGGGGAGAAGTCTGGGAACGACTTCCACTGCAGCCATGGGTTTTTACATTATTTTCAGTGTAAAAACCACCCCAGCCATGGGTTTTTACATTATTTGCAGTGTAAAAACCACCCCAGCCATGGGTTTTTACATTATTTGCAGTGTAAAAACCACCCCAGCCATGGGTTTTTACATTATTTGCAGTGTAAAAACCATTCTAGCCATGGATTTTTACATTATTTGCAGTGTAAAAACCTCTCCAGCCATGGGTTTTACATTATTTGCAGTGTAAAAACCATTCCAGCCATGGGTTTTTTACATTATTTGCAGTGTAAAAACCATCCCAGCCATGATTTTTACCTTACTTGCAGTGTAAAAACCTCTCCAGCCATGGGTTTTTTACATTATTTGCAGTGTAAAAACCATCCCAGCCATGATTTTTACCTTATTTGCAGTGTAAAAACCATTCCAGACATGTTTTTTTTACATTATTTGCAGTGTAAAAACCACTCCAGCCATGATTTTTACCTTATTTGCAGTGTAAAAACTATTCCAGCCATGGGTTTTACATTATTTGCAGTGTAAAAACCACTCCAGCCATGGTTTTTTTACATTATTTGCAGTGTAAAAACCAACATCTTCAAATATCCACGAAAGACAAGGCTGGGAAATGATTTCCAGGGTAGGGCTGGGGAGACCCAGAGGGAACATCTTTGGCTTCTCCTGGGTCCTGCCTCTCCCCTCAGCTGCTCCCAGCAGCTGAAGTTCTTGTAAAACAAGGCCCATTTAATGGTGAATTATGTTGGGAATGATTTTTTTTTTCCTGGGCTGCAGTGGAAGCAGCAGGATCAGTCCATTCTCTCCAAATGGATTAAGGAATTGATCAGGAAGGGGCTGCCTTGGCTGCTCACACCAGAACCTTTTGAGGCTGCTGAATGGGGTCATGCTGTGTCCAGGGGCTTTTCCATCGATTATTGTCAGGTGGGCATTGCCTGTGCTGTGACAAATCTTAGGGAAACACAGACAGTGGATTTCTGGGAAGAGTGTTCAGCACAGGAATGGGGAATTCAGGAACAGGAGGGAAAAGGCTTCTTGTGCCTGCCTCTGCCATCTCCCTTTTCCCTTCCCTCTGCCTTTATTTCCTGACCACACTAAACAGTTGTTAAAAAAACAAACCCTGGATGAAGTTTTGGATAATGTTTTGCAGTGGGAGTTAATTTGCAGGTCCCCTGTGAGTCAGGAGCACGAAGATGGAAGAGAGGGAAGGGCTTTATATGGAGTGAGGGCCACTAAATCTCATTCAAAGGGTCACAGTGTGTTTTTTATTGAGGAGGACAAAAGATTAAAGTCCATCAATTAATTTATTAAAAAAAAACAAAACAAGCTTTAGGCCCCAGAGCTTGTTGGAAACTCTTTCCACCAGCTTTAAAGGTAATTTTAATAATTCTGCTGTTTTTTTTAATCATTCAGGCTCCAATAACTCAGTAAATTGATAGTAGATAATTAGGTCTTGATGTTATAGGCTCGAAGTTTTATGTGCTGTAGGTTTTAGATAGCATTTTGGAAAATTTTGCTCTGCACTGCAATATCTTCTGACTCGTGGAAGTGCCTCATTTTTGAGTTGTGCTTCTCACATTGTTGTGGGAGAGGGATTTTCTTCTGACAAAGTTTCCTCATAGGTTTTGGAAAACTTATTTGCTCCAGTGTCCAACCTGGCCTTGGGCATTTCCAGGGATCCAGGGACAGCTTCTCTGGGAATTTCATCCCAGGAATTCCTCCCCAATCTCCCATCCATCCCTGCCCTCTGTCCATGTGAAGCCATTCCCTGTGTCCTGTCCCTCCATCCCATGTCCCCAATCCCTCTCCAGCTCTCCTGGAGCCCCTTCAGGCTCTGGAAGAGGCTCTGAGCTCTCCCTGGATCCTTTTCCTCTCCATGGTTGGTTGGTTCTCTTCCTTCTCCAAGTTTTGGAGCAGATTTTGGAGCAGGGCCCAGGCTCTGCCCCAGGGACAGATCCCAGGAGATTCCAGCTGGCCCAGAGAGGCTGTGGAGTCTCCCAGGGACAATTCCCATCCCAGGGAGGTGGCACCAGAGGAGCTCCTGCTCCCTCCCAGTGCTGTGGATCTGAAATCTGGGAAGAGCTGCACTGATTCCTCCATGGGAAATAAAGCCCCAGTGCAGGGCTTGCATTGGAGCTGCTCCGAGCATTGCTGGTAAGGGAGTTAATCACAACTTCTGCAATGTTTTTACAATTTATTCCCCTCCAGTGCTTTTCAAAGCTCTCTCCTAATGGTTTTTTTTAGGAATTCTGAAAATTTTGACTTGTCTTGGATAACTGATCCTTCCAGCAAGAACCAGAACTTCTCTTCTGCTCCAGAACAGAGAATTTGTGGTGAAATCCCTTTTGCAGTCAGTCTGGGAATGGGCATTTTGGGAGCTCAGGATCCCATTGCAGCGTGGCAGTTTTCACCCAGGATCCCAGGAACATCCCAGTGGTGCTCCTGGCTGCCAGCAGAGAGCCAGGGCTCCGTTCTCCAGGCTGCCTTCCCCCTGCTCTGCCTTTAATCTCTCGTGCTGTGTTTTATGTAATGCAATAGAAATGTTGCTAACGTGATTATACTTTTCTATCTTATTAGCTCCAATACTGAGCACAATAAAATGGAAAACTGTTTAAATGTTATGTTTAAGTGCTTGAGATAAGAGTTCTTGTAAATGAAATGTGATTACATTTCTGTAATAGATCTTCTCTGTCTGCTCGGACTTTGTTGAGCGATGTAATTCTTTTGGGGGGATTGCTGTTTCTAAGTTTGATTTATTCTTTTTTTT
>VXBN01001622.1:109708-122342 GCA_013397395.1 Sinosuthora webbiana | reverse complement strand
CCAAAAACCCCTAGGAAAAAAAAAAAAAAAAAAAAAAAAAAAAGGCAAGCTTTCCTGCGTGAGGCACAAACCCACCCCTCCACGGTTCCCTTTGTGAGAACCAATTTGAATTAAACATAATTCCCCGACATCACCTTGAATTTCCATCTGTGTAAACCCCCCCCCACAACGTTCTTAAGCGTTTTGCATTTTTTACCTAATGCTCTGGGCTATTTTCCCCCCACCACCACCTCAGCCTGGATGGCAAAAACTGTGACTATCTCCAAACTGGAGATGATATGAATAACAATTGTCTGCTGATCTTCCCCCCACCCCACCAACCCCGTATATCTCCCTGCCTAACCTGCAGCCTGCAAAAAAGGCTGAGGAAGTGGCAGATAGCTTTTTGTCATCCCTTATCCGGGCTGTACACTTGTAAGGAAGAGCAGGGATAATCGCCTAAATCTAATTAGGGGTTAAAAGAGGCCATGACTGTGATGTGGCAGGGAGACACCTTGCTGTAGCAATCCTGTTTGCATTAGAAAAATAAGGGTTGTCATATTGATTATTCAGATGAGCTTCCCTTGGCCGGGGCTCAATGGCGGCGGCGCAGCTGAAGGCGCTGGAAGGGTCCCCCGGCTTTGGAGCTGGCATTATGTGATGTCTTGTTTGCTAATTTAAGGGCTTGAAAACTGAAGGGGCTGAGGGAGTTTATTGTGAGAATTAAGGGGGGGTTTAAGTGACCACTGGCGAATGAAGGTTGAGATTGCTCGGAGCCCCATTCAGAGAGGGCCGGTGGATTTGTCTCTCGCGGAGGAGGAATCGGTGTCAGAGTTAACGGATCTCGTTTGTGCGTTAATTGGTGTTTGCTTCAAAGTCAAACGGGGCTGAAAAGAGTGAAGTGGTTGCGTTCTGATCGATTCCACGTCCGGGAGATGGTGAATTCCCCCCGGCTCTGACTTTGGGGGCTACGTTTTTATTTTAAAAAAAAAATATTTATCTGGTGCTGGACTGTTACAGCTTCTCAAATATTTCTCAGCACTTGGCTTTTTGTCATTCTCCAGTCAGGTCTGTGGTGTCCTGCAAGGGCAGGAGATGCTTCAGAATGTGCTGATTTCAGCCTTCATCGTTACCTTGTGATGTGCCAGGCGTAGGATGGGAAAAAGTGTTCAAAAAAACTAATTTATTAGTTTTTAATTTTTTTTTGGCCCTTTTGTATTACACCAAGCACCACGTGCTAGGCTGGACACTTTACTGCTGTTTTTACCATTGGTTTGTGCAGTTTCTATCATCACAGATCTACAAGGAAAAACCCACCTTGAATCCCAGATATGAAGCAGAGTTTGCAAATTTTACCCCATGGTTGAAATGATTTCCCCCATTTTACCTGCAGTTTGAACATTGTTCACTCCAGCTCTTGGCTGTGCTGGATTTCTGCTGCTGGGCAAAAAAAAAAGACCCAAAACATACAGAGACAACTAAACTGTTTTTTCCTCATTTTCAACTTCATTTTTAAATTTCTTCAGCTGATTCTTCCAGTTTCATCCATTTCTCTGCTTTGGCTCCTGATGTAAAAGTTACTCCTCCAAATGCTGACTGGGTTGACTGAAGCCACGATGACCAGAGGAAGGGGATTTATATATATAAATATACATAAAATAAGTTATTTATTTATGTTGCTGGAACATCCTGACCTGTTTGAAAGGCCCGAAAGTCATCACAAAATGTCGATATAACTTTGCAATATCTTGCTTGGACAGAAAGTTGAGCAGTGGCTTATCCTTTGTGTGAAAGGAGCAGTCCTGAGCTTTGTGCTGACCCCATGGATGTGTTTGATTGCTTGGAACGGTTCCAGTTCCACCTTCTGGGGACATCCCCTTTGTGGCACTTCTTTTCAGGACACAATGATTTTTGTATGTTGAAATTGCAGCTTTCGACCCAAATTGAAAATAGGGAAAAAAGCCGATATGTGAGGCTTTTTTTTTCCCAACAATATCAAGGTGCTGTTTGTGGAGAGCAGTCCCTCGTTTTGCACATTGATTCTAAATTATGAATTTATTAAATTTATTTATTACTTTTTAAATTTTCTCTTGATCTCTTTCAGTATTCCAACGTTCCCTCCCACATTCTTCCACCAGCAGTTGGCAAAAAAACTTCAGGTTGTTCTGATTGACATCAGTGAGACTGTCTGGCTGCGTTTCTTAAAGAGAGGGGAAACAAGAAAAATAATGAAGTGTTGTAATAGGGGGACAATCCTTAATCCTGGGAGCTTCACAGAGAGGCAGAATTTTCAGTTGGCAGAGGAGTTTTTGGCTTCTCCTCCTTTCAGAAGTTAGAAAAGCTCAATTCACACACGAGCTCTGGGCTGGCTGAGGTCACCACCTTGAAATGTGAGGTAAAAATAAGGATTTTAATGTAAAGCAGCCCCACTTTGGGCTTGTCCTGGAGCATCAGGCTGCAGTGGTTCAGCAGTGGTTGACACAGTGATTCTTGGAGATCTTTTAGTGGGTCTGTGAGAGCCAGGGCAGGTTCAGGTTGGACATGGGGAGGAATTTCTTCCCTGCAGGATTGGTTGAGCACTGGCAGGGGCGGAATCACCAGCCCTGGAGTGGTCAAAAAAACTGGATCTCACATTTCATGATCCAATTTAATTGTGGGATTTGGTCAAAGGCTGGTCTTGATGGTCTTAGTTGGTCCTTTCCAACCTCAGGGATTCCAGGAAGTCCCTCATGAGGAGCAGGTGAGGGAATGCTGGAGGGAACACGTGGCACATCAGTTTGGCTACAATTTACTTTGGGATTTAACTTAATTTAATTTGGGTTTGTCACTTGAGGTGTTTGTGGGATGTTCCCCTGGTTCTTTGCACATTTGGAATTCCTCCCACCAGAAGTGGAGAATTCTTTCCACCGGTGCTCGGTGTCAGCTGGATCAGCCACATTCCCAGGACTTTTGTATGGAATCCTCTGGGAAATGCTGCCCTGGAAGGATCTGGCCACTTACTTGGTCTATTTTTTTTAATAGTATTTTTTAATAGTGTTTTAATAATATTTCACTTCACCTCCAAGATCTACAGGTCCAACAGGAAGTGCTGGTTTTAACCATCAACCTCCGAATTCCGTAAGATCCAAGTTTCCTTGGAGCCTGCCACGTTTATGGTGCTCAATTCCTTCAGGAATCTCTTCACTCTATACAAAAAAAAACAACCTTTGAAGGAAATCTTGGCTGCAGAACCAGAGACGTCTTAAATTATTGTCATTTTTTGGGCTCGTTTTGGTGGTAAATCAATAACGTACAACACAAATGACTTTGATTCCATTGAAGAAACGCCAAAACCAGAAATGCTTTCGGGAGATTCCAGGGGAAGGTGTCCCTGCCTGTGGTGGGGGAGCTGGAATGAGATGGTTTTTCAGGTCCCTTCCAACCCAAACCATTCTGGGACTCCTGCTCTAGATGTTTCTTGGGCGTTTGTTCCATCCTCCAGAGCCATTCCCGCTCTCTCTGTTCCCACTGGACACTTTGGGAAGTGCTGGGAGTGAGAAATGCCAAAGAAAACAGATGGTGTCTGTTTTTCACGGCACTAAAAGGTTAAAAGCAAATTACTGAAAGCAAGAGAGTGAAATGAGTGAGACCAGTGTGGTGGGGTAAGAAGTTTGGATTCAATAATTGGTGAAATGTGAAGCCTGAAGGAGGTTCTGGTGCAGCTCGAGGAGCATGAAGAGCTCACACAGCTTTGCTTGGTGGTTTTGGGATTTTTTAGGCTGTCAAATCTTCAACCAAAAATACAAATTGTGATTTAGGGGAACTTGCAGATGTTTCCTTGTTCTCACCACGCTTGTGTTGGACATCAAACTCCAGTTTGTATCTGTGTTTCCAGCCCTGGCAGAGCCACGTCCCATTTTTGGGCTGAATCCTGTGAAAACCACGCTGGGAACTGCTGTCCATGGGATCCCTTTAGTGATCCCTGCCCATCTCCTCTCCTTCATGAGCTCCAATTAGCTGGTTTTAATTTGATTGGATTTTTTTTCCCCCTCACATTTTTATTAATTTCAAAGCATTTCAGGTTATTTTTATCCCTGTCTTTTAGGCTTGGGTTTGGTCAGATGTGTTGGAAACTTGAAATCAATTTCTTTTTTTATTTAATCTTGATGAAATACCATTTCTTCTTCTTCATTTGTGGCCAAGGAACTTGAGGGAATTCCCCCTCAGGCTTGAGCAACTTTAACTCTCCCTTTTAACATTTTACAAATTCGTCTTGCAACACAGCCCAAGATGGAAGTTGTTAGAAAACACAACTTCCCTCCTTACTGGGCTGCTTGGAATGACCCTCTTGGAGAAACCAAGAGACTTCCAAAGGTTTTCCTTAGGGCTACATCAAGTTAAGATGAAAAAAAAAAAAGTTTAATTGTGAAGGAAAGCCTGAAACTCAAATCTCTCCTGACCAAAGAGGCTGAGGTAGTTGAGGTGGTGAATTTTTTTTCAGGTCAAGCAGATTTGCTCTGTTCAGGAATAGGGAAAGTTTTATCTCATGTAGCAAAGAAAACCTGGGCCTGTCTGACATATCTGAGAATATTCTGAGTGTTCCCCTGAGCCCATCAGGGAGATCAGCCCAGGCTGGTGAGAGGAGGGACAGGGATTAAACCAGGGGTGCCTAAAAAAGCACAAGGTTTTGGGGTGCTAAAATTGGATCAAATGCAGTCCCAGGCGCTGGAATTTCAGCAAAATGGGAAATTCTGGGGCTCAGCTGGACTTGACCATGATTCCCAAAGGGGCTGCACTCCTCTTCAGGGATATTTGAAACCTTTTTTTTAGTCTTTGGTCTTTAAATCATCCAAGGATTGCTGGGTGGTCCTGGTCCTTCTCCTGAGTTGTGGAGATGTGTTGTTGGTTCATTGTTATTTTTTAATGATTGTTCATTTTTCAGCAGTGTTGGCTGGAGAGGGAGGGAGCACATCCCAAATTTCTGCTGGGTTTTTTTGGGACTCCATTAATCTCACTTGAAGTCCTGACCTGGTGTTTGAAATCTGTCACTTCCTCTTCATTTCTGTTCCAAGTGCAACATCTTGTGCTCTTTCCAGCTCCTTCCAAATTGTGTGAATTTTAAATTAATTTTTATTTCAGATTCTTTTTGGGAAGGAGGGGCGGTAGGGCAACAAAACCAGCTGTATCCTAGTACTTCACAGATAGAGGCATTTAGGGTTTGGGTTTGTTAAAGTATTTTTTTGTTAATTCTAAGAACATCTCTGTGTTCAGAGGCTTTTGAAGAGCTTGTGAAGTGCAAAGAAGAAAAATGAAGCTGGAACTTGTGGTGTTTAGGTTTTTCCATAAAAGAAGCCCTGAACAGAAAGGAACATTTGCATGGGGAAGAAATTGTCTGACTTCTAGTGATGGGTTAGAAAAACAATCAAAAATCGGAGTTCTGTGAATAGAGTAAGAAGTGATGGGGTGAGGTGGGTCCCTGGGTTTGAGGAAAGGGATTTTTCCTGATTAATAAACTAAATAAAAATTATGCACAGCTCTGTTTTAGTTACAGGTTGGATAAGCTGAGCTCAGTTCAGCTATTGAATCAATAAATTAATAAATTCAGCTTTGTTCACTGAACTGAGACCTGTGGGGATTAAAGAAAGAAGGAAAAAAAATTGAAAAATAAATTGGTAATTTGTTTCTAAAGTCAGTATAGAAGCTTTAAATCGCCACAGTAGAATCCTTGAGGTTGGAAAAGATCTCCAGGATCATCAATCCCAACCTTTAAATGTGAATGTGCAGTAACAGAGTGAGATCTGTGCAGTGGAACCAAGGCTGTGTCTCGTAATGTGAATTCTGAGCCCTGAGCAAAAGCGTGAAGGGTTTTTATTCACAGGTCTTAGTGGAAAGTCAGGTTGCCAGCAGATAAGTTTAAAATACTTAACAAACTTCTACAAGATTTTCTCCTCTTGGGAAGGATTCACTGCACAGAGTCTTAGAGAAGAATTACAAATAATTAATTCCGAGAAATTGGAGGTTGCCTTGTTTTCCCAGGCAGAGAGCCTTTAATTGGTAACTTTATTTTTATTGAATATTTAATGAGCCACTGGCGAAACGTTCCCCTAAGCACAATTTTTCAGGAGCATTTTCTGGTTTTTGAGCAGTTTGTAACGAGTTTGGACAAAGATGGAGCCGTTCAAACGCGCTGTCGTTTCGGTGCGAAGCGTTTACCAAAGATTATTGCGGAACTTCTTTAATGTGCATAGAAAGTTAAAACAAAAAAACACCCAAAAAACCAACCCCAAACTAAACAGGCTTGAGGTTTCCTTGTGGGATTTTTTTTTATTTTTTTTTATCACCAGACTGAGGGCCTGAAGGAATAGAGGAAGTCAATGGACACCAATGTATCCAAATATCTCATTTTGCCTAAAAGCAAGTGCCGGCAGATAAATGCCCATAAAGGGATTTCTTCCTTAAGCCCCCATGGATTTTTTTTTTTTTTTTTTTTTTTTTTTTTTTTTTTTTTTCCCACTTTTTTTTTTTTTTTTTTTTTGTGCGAGTTCGAAATGAAAACCATTCATCCAGTGCCCCAAAGAAGGGCCTTATTGAATGGAATAACAGTGTAATGTACCATTGAAGGCAGGATTGAAAGTGATTATCTTGTTAACTCTTGACAGTTACCGCCAGCTTGAAATAGAACTGGCAGGCTTGATTTGCAAATGAATTAGAGCTTTTTCATTTGGTGCCAGGATCATCTTTTTATATTCTGATATGACAGATGCTATGTTCCGTGCTTTTGTTTCCTCCCCCCCCTCGCTCTTCCACTTGCAAATAAAAAACAAAAGAGCGCGGTCGTAATTTTATTGGCGTCTTTTCTCTGGGAGTTTACGCTTTGTCCCGAAGTTTTTAATCTTAAATTTTTTGGTTTTTTTTCTCTCTCCCCGACAATTTGTTTAAGAACCACATTGTTCCCTCAGAATAAAACTTCATTAGGTTAAGTACAGTAGTAATTGGGTGAACGAGGGGGGGGGATTGAGAAGCTTTCAGCGAACGGAAAATTGATTGCGCTCAGATTGTTTCAGCGCTTCGAACATTTGAGATTTCCTTACGCTTGCACCGAACACTCCTCAGCGCCACGAGCAGAGGGGGAAAGCTCACGTTTCAAATGGTTCTGCTCATGGCAGCACGTGTGTAATTAGTGGCAGCCTCGGTGCTGCTGGGGCCGTGTTTATATTCTGCTGCCATCCCCACACAGATGGGGAGGTGTTGGGTATGATAATTATTGTGCTCTCCTTCTATGTTCCTCATTAACCTGGAACACTCTCTACCAGTCCAGAGAGTTTTTTGGTTTTTTTTGTTGTTTTTTTTTTTTCCCATAGTTGTGCTTCCCAACACTGGAACTTGCTGGGCTTTGTTTAATATTCAGCCCAGCGTCGTGGGCATTTACACTGCTGGGTTTTCTTGCTGCTTTTTGTGATCTGGGTTGTACTTTGAGGCTAATTAGCAGCACTTCCGACTGCCACTGATGTCCATTATGGAAATGTTTTCCTACACTTTCACCTACAGGATGTGTTTTAATTGAATATCTACTAAATAATATTACAGGGAAGGTAAAGCAGGCCAAAGTTGTCTAATTTACTCAAGGCTGGTTAACAGTGACGTTCCGGAGCCTGATGTTTAATTGCCTGTGTTTGCTGGGAATGCAAACAGAGAGGAACGAGGTTTTCACTTCCTTGTGAAGGGGAACAGGAGGGGAAATCCCACCCACCCAGGCAAAATGAGGGGGGGAAAAAACCCCCAGCCAAAATGGGGGGAAAACCCCCCACTGAAAACAAGGGGGAAAAAACCTCCAACCAAAAACGAGGTGGGGAAAACCTCCAACCAAAATGAGGGGAAAACCAACCAAACCCCACTCAAAGTAGGAAAACTCCGAGGATTTGCATGTTATGATGTCCTTGGCATGGCCAGGTTGAGCTGAGGAGTGGCTTGAAGGCAGCCAGGATGGAGGAATCAGCTTTGGTCGTTTATGGGATTTCTGTACCCAGCCTGAAGCCTCTGTGAAGCAAAACCAGGAGATTTTGGGGTGGTTATTTTATCTCTTGTGATTTATGGGGTTCTCATACCTGACCTGAAGCCTCTGCAAAGCAAAACCAGGAGATTTGGGGTGGTTGTTTTGTGTCTTTTTTAGCTGAGAAATGCAATATTTTTGTGGGTTCTGTTTGAAAATCCTGCTTTTATCAACACTGTATTTGGGGTTTTTTTTCCTCTCTGTTTAGTTTCAATATTGACATTGCATAAAATCTTGGGTTTTACTCTCTGAGTCAGGGTTATTACATATTTCCCCCTCTTGAATATGTTTGATAAGGTCTCTTGGGGTACTGATTTTCCTTCTTTCTAGGATAACTTGTTTTGGAAATTGTTTCACCTTGTGTCCTGTTTAAAATCCCTGCTTTTAGCAGGATTCAGTTTGGTTTGCATTATATTCCACTGAGTTCCTTGGCAGTTCCAAGTTTTTCCAGTGTGTTTGTGGTAACTTTGGTTTTTCCTTCAGCTCTTGCTGAGTGACCTTTGTAGGATCTTCTTGGGTCTTTGTCGCGTTTAAATTTATTAGTTAAATTTATTAGGCCAAACTTCCTACTGGTTTTTTCCTGAGATAAATTATTTGGATGATTGGAGGGAGGGATCCACTCAATGCCACCAGGTTTGGAGTCTTTACACTCCAGGATCAGCTCCAGATCATTGGAAGTTGATTATTGGGAAGAAAAAAACGACATTGCACACTTTAAAAAAATACACAATGGATGCTTTTCCTCTCAGGTGTGGGATTCCTAAACTGTTTGCTCTTCTGGATGAGTTTGTTGTGCAGGAAAGATTGGAAAGCAAAAAAAGGACAAGTTCAGCATGATCTCAGCTTGGGATATCCTGAGGTAGAAATGAAGTAGTGTGATCACATGGAAACCTAATTCTCTTCTCAGGAACTCTGCCCCCTCCAGAGGCCCTTTGACCTGAATTATCCTGTAATGTCCACACAGGTATAAATAACCCACAGGATTATCCTGCAGCCCGTGGCTTCTGACCCAAAATCTATGGCAAAGACAATTATTAACGATTAATTAACTGGGCATTAATTCTACAGTTCTTACACATTCCCTGGAAAGTACATTGTGTGTGAAATCTTCAGCTGTTTTATAACACCTGAATGGGGTATTTTGAGGATTGTGCACGTTTTTCAGCTCCCTTGATTAATGATTTGTTTGATACAGGGAGGATTTTTCCAGGTTAAAATCACGACTTCAGCAAGTGCTAGGGAATAAATTCAATTTACTGGCAAAGGAAGTTCACACCACCTCAGTCAGTTACTGTGGGTTTAAGTAATCCCAAACCTGGCAAAAACTTGGGAGAATCCCAGAATGGTTTGGGTTGGAAGAGACCTTAAAAACTCCTCCAGCTCCACCCCCTGCCATGGGCAGAAATGGAACTTCATTTATTGAATTCCCAGCCTCTTGCTACAGGTCCCTCATGACCAGGATTCAAATGGAACTGGAATTTTTTCCCCTGGCATTGCTGAAACGTTTGGATGAGCCTGAGTGTGATATTTACTGGGTGTAATGGATGGCTTTAAATATGTGCATGTCAAGTAGTGTTTTACTGCAAATCCTGGACTATGGTGGGGGAAAAATTCCAAAGCTTCTCTGATAGGAAAAAGGAAACCTCAGGAATAAAAATCAAACTTGCCTAATGAACCAAAGAAATTAAGGAGGTGGTATGAAAAGCAAATATATTGGGAACTCTGGGGTATAAAATGGAGTAAAACATCATTCCCTGGTGGTGATACCAAATTAATCCAACTTGATGGTTTATTTTACGTTGTGAGCATTGGAATGTTGGATGTGCACAGAGCTGCTCCTGGCTTTTATTTGTGTTGTTCAGTGGTTCAAAATCCTGCAGGCACTCAGGGCTGTGTGGGAGACTGAGCTGTGGCCATAGCTCTGATTTTGCCTAAAACAACCTATGAAACACAATATCAACGGGAGCCTTATTTGTATAATGTGATGCAAAAATAATATAATTTAAATTTCGTGGTTGTTTTACGTAATTACACAAGCACAACAGATTTTATAATGCAATCTATAGCATGCATTTAAAATATACAATTATTACATACAATTACATAAATACAAAGCTAATCAGGTAATACAATTTATCCTAGATATAATGTAATCTAGAACAGGATACAGAATACAACTGTGTGAGCTCTCTAATATATTCTATTGGTTAACTAAAAGATAAAACCCTGCCACAGCCTTGGCTGATTGATGCCCAGCCAGCCTCGGGCTGGGAAGAGGTTTTCATTGGAAGTGACAGGTGCCCCAAGGTTTATTTAGGACAAGCTCAGCCTTGTCCTGGTTAGTTTGATAATGTTTTTCCTTATGGATGTTCCAGCAGTGCATTTCCTGCGTTAGGGCCTTGTGTTACACCAATATTCCTGTCTGGCCTGCCTCAACTACAAATTGGCTGAACAGCCCGTGACACTTTTTCAATATTATTACATTAAACCAAGTGGATTTTGATTGATAACCTAATATTCAACTAATGCAAAGCATCAATCATGGCAAGTATATTAATTATTTAATATTGCAGCCTAATTCAGGGATCGATGTGCTGCGGGAGGGGAAGGGAGACTCGCTGTTCCCAGAAGGTTTGAGACGGGGGGGATGATTAAAAAAAACCAGCCCCACCGAACCCCTGCTCTGCTCCCGTGCGTTGGTTCGATACAAATCTTTATTCATTTGCCAATAATCTCCTCACATTTTCCACTTCAGGACCTTTGTTATCAGTTTTGAGGCCTGTAATTGAATGAAGGCCGCTTTCAGCGCGGCCCGAGCGGAGGTGCACAAACGTTGACGGCGGGGACGGGCCTGGAGCTCCTCCCAGCCCTGCCCTCGTCCTTCTCCCAGAGAAATTCAACATTTACAGGCCGGGTAGAACCTCCAGAATGGGATCATGGAATCATGGAATGGTTTGGGTTGGATGGGAGGTGGAATCCCATCCATCCCACCCCAGCCATGGCAGGGACACCTCCCACTGTCCCAGGAGCTCCAAGCCCCAATGTCCATCCTGGCCTTGGGCACTGCCAGGGATCCAGGGGCAGCCGCAGCAAATCTGGGAATTCCAGCCCAAAATCCCATCCAGCCCTGCCCTCTGTCCATGTGAAGCCATTCCCTGTGTCCTGGTGATGCCTTGGGGAGGCTGAGCTGGAACAGAGACTGGACAGAGCCGGAGAATAAAGTAGAGATTGATTGAAAGGCCTTTAGGGTGCACCTTGGGCAGGACAGGGGCTGACCAGGGCTACACCCAAAATGTCACAAAATGGACCCAAAATGGTCACAAAAAAGACCCAAAATGGACAACCAGTCATGAGGTCTCACCCTCATACGAGTTTTGAGTTTTATAAGTTTTGGTCCATTTGCATTTTGAGGTTTAATTGTCCAATCCCAGCTCCAGGCTGTGAGGTCCCATCCTGCTTGTCCCTCCCTCCAGCCCACCCTTGGTTGTGCTTTTGGGCCTGAGAGTTGTCCTTGGTGTGCAGCAGGACAAGGATTTGTTTTGTGTCCCTGCTGTGTGCAGAGCTGAGTGACACTGACTGTGAGCTCAGAGCTGCACCCCTGGGCACCACAGAACCTGGAACACATGAAATTTAAACTTAAGGCATCCCTGTTCCTCCATCCCTTGTCCCCAGTCCCTCTCCAGCTCTCCTGGAGCCCCTTCAAGCCCTGGAGGAGGCTCTGAGCTCTCCCTGGATCCTCCTCCAGGCTCAAGACGTGGGAGACAATTTGGGATAAATCCTGTAGGGCTGAGAAGAATAAATTCTTCTTTCGAATTCAAACAGCAAAATTTTTTTTTTTTATTTCTTGTCACTTCATTAATGACATTTAGATGGAAAAAAAAAAGCTGCGTAGCCGATTTTTGGAAAAGCTTTAGGAAATGATAAATAATCAGCAATTTTAGTGCTGGTGATTAGTGATACTGTGGTGTTAACTGATGCCCTCAGGGGCTGGGGAATGAGCCACCTTCCAAGAGGTGGTGCTGGAATTAGGTAGAACCTGGCACTGATGGAAGCAGGAACCATCTCCTTGTCCAGTGGCTTGGAATTCGGGGAATTTTTTATTTGTTTTTGGTTAGATTTAATCCTTTTTTTCCATAGCAGGATATGTTAAGGGTTAATTTTCCCTCTGAATTTTTGCTTTTCAGAACTTTTATTTGGATGCTTTGGCCCACGTTCTTTTGGTGGTTTTTTTTAGTGGCCCATTTTTTCTCTGTACATTTGTATTTTTTTTGCAGCTTTCAGGAATTGGATGCCCAGCTCCAGCATGGCTGCCACGAGCCGTGGAATTAATCACAATTCCTTCTCTCCATCACCTTGGAAAGGGGCACGGAATTTCTTTCAAAGCAGAACCAGGAGGCACCAAATGTGGATCATTTTGATAATAATAAATTATAATAATAATTTTGATAAACAGCCCTGTGCCCTGGTCTGGCTGATCATTCCCAGTGCAAATAGTGGGATAATTAGATTTAAAATGTTGGTTTTTAATCACAAGTATCCTGTGGCATTGCTGCAGTTTGTATTTCAGGGCAGGTAATATCTGAGGGTTTAATTCTGTCTCTGAGCATTGGGATAATCAATATTTTT
>VXBN01001622.1:78927-108814 GCA_013397395.1 Sinosuthora webbiana | reverse complement strand
GTTGTGCTTTTGGGCCTGAGAGTTGTCCTTGGTGTGCAGCAGGACAAGGATTTGTTTTGTGTCCCTGCTGTGTGCAGAGCTGAGTGACACTGACTGTGAGCTCAGAGCTGCACCCCTGGGCACCACAGAACCTGGAACACATGAAATTTAAACTTAAGGCATCCCTGTTCCTCCATCCCTTGTCCCCAGTCCCTCTCCAGCTCTCCTGGAGCCCCTTCAAGCCCTGGAGGAGGCTCTGAGCTCTCCCTGGATCCTCCTCCAGGCTCAAGACGTGGGAGACAATTTGGGATAAATCCTGTAGGGCTGAGAAGAATAAATTCTTCTTTCGAATTCAAACAGCAAAATTTTTTTTTTTTATTTCTTGTCACTTCATTAATGACATTTAGATGGAAAAAAAAAAGCTGCGTAGCCGATTTTTGGAAAAGCTTTAGGAAATGATAAATAATCAGCAATTTTAGTGCTGGTGATTAGTGATACTGTGGTGTTAACTGATGCCCTCAGGGGCTGGGGAATGAGCCACCTTCCAAGAGGTGGTGCTGGAATTAGGTAGAACCTGGCACTGATGGAAGCAGGAACCATCTCCTTGTCCAGTGGCTTGGAATTCGGGGAATTTTTTATTTGTTTTTGGTTAGATTTAATCCTTTTTTTCCATAGCAGGATATGTTAAGGGTTAATTTTCCCTCTGAATTTTTGCTTTTCAGAACTTTTATTTGGATGCTTTGGCCCACGTTCTTTTGGTGGTTTTTTTTAGTGGCCCATTTTTTCTCTGTACATTTGTATTTTTTTTGCAGCTTTCAGGAATTGGATGCCCAGCTCCAGCATGGCTGCCACGAGCCGTGGAATTAATCACAATTCCTTCTCTCCATCACCTTGGAAAGGGGCACGGAATTTCTTTCAAAGCAGAACCAGGAGGCACCAAATGTGGATCATTTTGATAATAATAAATTATAATAATAATTTTGATAAACAGCCCTGTGCCCTGGCCTGGCTGATCATTTCCAGGGTAAATAGTGGGGTAATTATATTAAAAATGTTGATTTTTAATCACAAGTATCCTGTGGCATTGCTGCAGTTTGTATTTCAGGGCAGGTAATATCTGAGGGTTTAATTCTGTCTCTGAGCATTGGGATAATCAATATTTTTCAGCTGTTACAGGTAAATATGTGTATTAATATTAAAAATCAGACACATTGGAGAAATTTCCCAGCTCTGCCATTTCACAGTTAAACAGAAATCGTTGCAGACGAGGGTTTAGCAACTATTTAGAACTTTTTGTTCTTCTCTTACAGGGACTCTGCAAACATCAAAGCTGGATTAGAACATCTGGTAAGTTTTAATTTTCTCTTGAACATTTGCATCATCTTTGATATCTGCATTCCAAATGAACACTTTTGAATGAGCTTTGAATACCTTGAATTGAGAAAGTCAACCATCTCCCAGAGGGTCAGGCTGCTGTTATTATGTGAAGGCACTCACATTTTCATTTATCTCCCCATTTCAAGGGAATTTTAATTTTTTTAAATTACTTTTTTTTTTGATGTCGAGATGAAATGAAACCGGACTACAATCCTTGGATTGATGATTGCCTTAATTATAAACAAAAATTTGTTTGGTGTCGGATTTTTGGCATATCCTCATCTGAAAACAACAAACTTGTGATTAAAAAAAAAAAAAATTAAAAAAAAAAAAAAAAAAAAGAGCCAGGGACACAATCAAATATTGCATGCATAAATATGGTGTGTTTGAGTCATTTGGAGGCTTTGAAAGAAGTGCACAGCTTTGTGTTTTCTCTCTTGTCTTTGCTTTATGAATAATGGATCGACTTAAATTCCATTCAGGGCTGCAGTAGGAAATAATAATTGAGGTGCAAAATATTTCTGGTTTAAGTAAACATATGAAAGCCACGAGTGGTGGCAAGGCAGGCTTAGCGTTAAAAACTCATCAGTTGATCAAAACTGGGAGAAATAAAATCTTGTCACAAGTCAGGAGCTGGTTGAGGCTCACATGTTGGCACCAGCAATCAGGGGAACATTAAATAGTTCGTCTGAAGTGATTATTAAATCCCATTAAATTAAAATATTCGCTATTAATGGCACATCCATCCTGAGAAGGGTTTTATTTTTTTCACGGAATATCTAAACAATCCCCGCTGGTTCCATGGTGCTGTTACAATCCTCTGGTGTCACGTTGGGCGGAATTGCTTCCCTCTTGTTGCTTCCCATTTTGGGGAATTGCTTGGGAAGGGTTTGGAGGTACAGATATTCTCCTTGGAGTGCCAGAGGGGTGGGGAGGATGGACATCCTGGTGGGCTGGAAAGGATGGAGATCCTGGTGGGGTGGAGATGCTGGTGGGATGGACATCCTGGTGGGATGGAAGGATGGAGGTCCTGGTGGGATGGAAAGGATGGAGATCCTGGTAGGGTGGAGATGCTGGTGGGATGGACATCCTGGTGGGGTGGAGATGCTGGTGGGATGGACATCCTGGTGGGATGGAAGGATGGACATCCTGGTGGGATGGAAAGGATGGAGATCCTGGTGGGGTGGAAAGGATGGAAATCTTAGTGGGATGGAGGTCCTGGTGGGGTGGAAAGGATGGACATCCTGGTGGGGTGGAGATGCTGGTGGGATGGTGATCCTGGTGGGGTGGAAAGATGGAGATCCAGGTAGGGTGGAAAGGATGGAGATCCTGGTGGGGTGGAGATCCTGGTGGGATGGGAAGGATGGAGATCCTGGTGGGGTGGAAAGGATGGGAGATCCTGGTGGGGTGGAAAAGATGGACATTCTGGTGGGATGGAGATGCTGGTGGGGTGATAAGCACGGACATCCTGGTGGGGTGGAAAGGATGGACACCCTGGTGGGATGGAGATCTTGGTAGGATGCAAAGGTGGAGATGCTGGTGGGATGGGAAGGATGGAGATCCTGGTGGGATGGGAAGAATGGACTTGCTGGTGGGGTGGGAAGGATGGAAATCCTGGTGGGATGGTAATCCTCGAGTGGTGGAAAAGATGGAGATAGTGGTGGGCTGGGAAGGATGGTGATCCTGGTAGGGTGGAAAGGATGGAGATCCTGGTGGGGTGGAGATGCTGGTGGGTGGAAAGGATGGAGATGCTGGTGGGATGGGTCTCCTGGCACAGTTCTCAGGAGCTCCCCCTTTCTAAAGGTGCCCTGTGAAATGTGTTTGGCATCATCAAGTGGGATAAGGAGCAGAGTTCTCAGGAAACCCACCATGTTTGCTGCCTCCAGGGGTGTCTCACCTGCGGGTTGAATCCCTTCAATAATTTTTAGGAAGCTGTTCCCCTCCTGACAGGTTGACCATGGCTGGGGCTTGTTCTAAGCTGGGGTTTCTGCCGCAGCAGGAGCTGCAGGGCTGATTTGTAACTACAAAAAGTGGGAAGGAAGAGGCTCTGTGGGCTTGGAGTAGCCTGGGGAAGGTGGGAGGCAGGAAAAGGATTCAGTGACGTTCAGGGTTTCTCTGGGACTGGGGCAGAAGGCACTGGGAATGTCCCCTGTGGAATGATGATGCCTGAAGTGCTTCATGGGTTAACTCACAATAATTTGGAATAAAATCATATTTGATAAATAAATTGGCTGCTTTGTATTTAGAATCCTAGAACTGGGCAGGAAGGGACCTTAAAAATCTCATTCCACCCTCTACCATGGACAGGGAGCATTGCCCTCAAAGATCTGTCAAAAACCTCCAGATCTGAGATGTCTTTCCCTTTTTCCTTTGATCTTAGAAAATCTGTCCTGGGAATGGGTGCTCAAGGAAACAAACTGTTTCCCAAGGCACTCACAGGTAGGAATATTTGTGCTGGAAACTTCCATACTTCAACATTCTGTTCATAAAGACCTTTTGAACTCAAATAAATTGTAGGAATATTCTTCCAAATATTTAAGCCACATGATTCTAGCTCTGGAGCTTTAATACCTGTGTCTCCAAATGCTCTTAGGAAGTTTTTCCCACCTGAAGAGTGTTTATCTTGATTTGACAATCCATTATTGAATCCCTTCTGTAAGAAAAGGGTGGGTTACAATTTGGGATTTAAAAGAGTCTGGACTGACAGGGCACATGGAGTGGCTTCAAACTGAAACATGAAGATGGGATATTTGGAAGGAATTCCTGGCTGGGAGGATGGGGAGGGGCTGGGATGGAATTCCTAGAGCAGCTGTGGCTGCCCCTGGATCCCTGGCAGTGTCCAAGGCCAGGCTGGACATTGGGGCTTGGAATGGGACAGTGGGAGGTGTCCCTGCCATGGCTGGGGTGGCACTGGATGGGCTTTAAGGTCCACATCTTTCCTTGATCTGATCAACCAAAAAAAAAACCCCCAAACCCCAACCAAGAACCCTTCTCCTTTACTCGGTGTTTCTATTTGATCAAGTATTTATTTTTATTAAATGCCAACATTTATTTCCTGGCTGTCACTGGGTTTCCCACGGGGTTTGGTTGCAGTGCTGGCCCCTCCCTGCTCGTTGCTCTCTGAATTTCTCACCTGTGGTGTCCCAGCTCGGGTGGCCACAGGACAGTGATGCCTCACAGAGCCCTTGGCTTCCCAACGAGCTGTAAACCAAGCAGCCGATTATTTGTGTTCGCAAACAATTAATTAACGCTCTTAATGTGAGTAATTATGTTTATCTTGCTGTCCTGGCAAAATTCCATGCTGGTCAATTATGCTCTGCAGGCTTGAATTGTCTCTTCTGTCTCTCTCGAACTGTGCCTGTGTGTTGTCCCCTTCTGAGAGGGACTGAAGGTGGGGGTGGAGAGGTTTTCCACCCGTGGCCAAAGTGACATTTGTGTGCAGGGACGTTCCAAATTTCCTTTGGGATAGGCTGGAGAGCCACTGAGTGTCCAGCTGGAGGCACCAGCTTGGAATGTGGTTTTTGAGGAGCGGTGCTGGCTCTGGCTGTGTCCCACGCTGGGAGGGGATCCCTGGTGACCCCAACTCATCAGGTGTCAGTGGCTGCTGGCCCCTTTGGCTGTGCCAGGCATCCCAACCATTCCCCTTGCTCAGCAGCAGCCTGGCCCTTGGAAACCTTTCCAACTCCTTCAGGAGCTCTGGACCAGGTTCGGATCAGGTAATCACACTGCACGAGATCAATGGCTTATGAATATCCATGGAAAAATGCATCTTGTTTGGCTCTGTTGGCCTACAGGGATGAAATCCGGGCTGCTCCTGCTCCGTGGATCCAGAGGATTTGTGGAGATCTCACTGCCCTGGATGTGTATTCAATTCCTGTGCACGCAGCACTCCCGTTTGTTCTAAGGTTTTGCTGCCGTTGGTTGCAGATGTGAATCAAACAACACGACCAAACCTTCAGAGGCAGAACGTTTTCATGGCAGAGCATTCAAAGGCTCTGCAGCAGTTTGTTGTTCCAACGGCGACAGATTTTTGTGGGAACTTTGTGAGAGAAGCGAGTTCTGCCCTGTCACTTCCCATTACCAGCGGGCTCTGGAACCAGAGCCGCTCCACATAAAACGGCACTTTAATGTCTCCGTGTCTTTATTAAGGAGTAAACTTTGATCACTCTTCCTTTAGCACCGAGGCAGAGGTGTCTCCCCTGCCCTTGGCTGCGTTGGGGACCCCATGACCTTTCCTCCCCGTCACCTTTGTGCCTTGATTTTGCACAAAATTTTTTGCTCACATTTACCCCGTAGACTCATTTGACTCCCGTTCTCCGCTGTAAATTCGGGAAGGCCGATGGGAGCATCCCCGATCCCCGCTGATCTCAGTGATCAGCTGAAGCAAACAAACAACCCTATAAAATATCAAGAGCCTGATTTCCCCTGGCATCTGCATGAAACCCCCGGCACGTGCGGGTGTTGTTTCCAATCGCGCCGGCGGTTTGTTCGCAATTCCCGTAATTTGATCGCGCCTTGATGAAAAGCTGACAAGATTTCCACAGCGCCCCATTAGATGAAAGCAGCATGAAACCAGAGGTTAATCTGCAAACAGATTTTCCTGCTTATTACTCTAATGATTCCATCAGATTTGATGTAGCAGGCTGCGAGGCGTCTCTCGGCAGCAACAGTGTGCTCGGGGTTTGATCTCGGCGCTCATTAAACGACGGAGTAATTTGGGTGACCTCTGCCCAGGTGCACGGCTCCTCGTAATTGCACGGCATTCTGATGGGGAAATTACTGGCGAGAACCTCGAGTGTTCATCCCGCTTTCCGAGCTGGGGAAGGGAGGGAGGGGGGAAAGAAAAAAAAAAAAAAACTCAAAAAAAAAAAAACTAACAAAAGAAATATTGCATTAATTTTCAAATGATGATATTACATTTAGTGCCTGGGCCCCATATATCAAAATCCGAGAACTGCTCAGTTACTCGCCGCTCTTAATCTTAATGGTATCTGTGGATGTCAAGGGCATGGAGGAAATTAAATCGGAAAGTGCAGATAGACCTAAGAAGACATTATCTCTTGATGATTGCGGTTTTGATAGGTATTTCAGTGAATTTCATTTTCGCAGAATGGTGGGAGATGAGTTAGCCACCAGATTTTCTCATTTTTCTTCCCCCCGTGATTTATGTGAGTTGAGTATAAAACTTTTTTATGGGCGCGCGGCTCGCGGCGGATGAGAGGGGAAATTAATGCGCCGGGTTTTCCATCTCGGCCCCGCGCGCGATTGTCACCGCCGCGCGCGCGTAATGGGGCCCATCATTATTCAGGGTTGTTTACATTCAAAATACGTAATGAAATCTGTTCGGAATAATGAGGGGAATAAAAGTTTAGGGAATTGTAAAGGTCATGAAGTTTGAGAAATGATGCGCTGCTCCCAAAATAACATTTAGGCAATATAAATTACATTATTATGCACCAACTCTGCCTTATGGAGACACGAAGATAAAGTGCTTTCGACGAGTAAAATGCTGTTAGTGCTCTCTGAAGTATGAGGATGTGTAAAAATGTTTCTGATTTCGTATTCTGGTTTTGTGCATATTGTGGAAAAATATATAAAGGAACTTTTATGGAGGGCAAGTGGCTGCCTCGCCGTCCCCAAGTTTAAATGCGTTTCCTGCGAGGGTTTTCTCCAGCAAACAAACAAACTCTGCTTTGGGCAGAGGTGTAATTGATTTTTTTAATCTAATTATCGAGGCCACCAGCGGATTCATCTTTTTGGGGGGCGGTTCTTTCTCCTCTTCTTTTGGGGATTTTGCATGGGGATCTTCGATCTGAATGTATTTTATTGCAGATGCTGAAGAGGGATCTTGGCACAATGCTGAGATGAAGCATAAATTCGCCCAACTATCCGTGATCTGCACCTAAAATACGAATCTCTGCACCCTGATTTTATGCATGTGATCCTCAGGATAATTGTGTTTTGCCCTGCACATTTTATATTGTGTTTATTTGTCGGAAGAAGAAGCAGCCAAAAGCGTGAAAGACGAGTCATTTTTTGGAAAAGTTAAACCAGAAATCTGTGACAGCCCCCCAAAAAACGGTGCAGTTGGGGGTGAGTTGATCACTGAACCTGAGAGCAAAGAGAAAATGCACTTTTATTCAAAGTATATAATCTTAATTAAGTTCAGGTCAATTCCTGTGTAATTGGGCATGATTTGGGGCTAGGTTATCAGATTATTTTGAAACTTGTGATATTTGAAATGCTTTTCATTTTCAAATCTTTTTTTTTTCTACCATTTTTCAATTGCTGCATTTCAATGCAGAGATTCCAAAGGGAGGGTGGGATTCCCTTTTTTTCCTGGAAAATTCTAATTTATTTAGCGAAAACTCCTCTCTTAGTGGAAAAAAATTAAAGTATTAACTGCTCCTTTTGTTAATTAATCCCTGTTACCTGTTGGTTGTGCTCCTGTTTTTCCAGCCAGCCCAACCTCGGCTGGAGCTGTTTCCAAAGCAGTTTATGATGTGTTCATTAAAAACTTCCATTTCAGAACCCGCATTTATCTGCTGTTTTTATATTCTCCCACGTCTTCGTTGCAACACAGCGCAGCAGGAATTGGAAACAGTGATAAAAGATACAAAATCCATATTTAAGAGTCAAATCTTAATAATTTTATCATTTTTGTAAGCTGCGGGCATCATCCTACCTCTAATTTTTAAAGGTTAAATGAAGGAAGAGATGAATTTATAGAATAATGAGCAGGTGATGTTGATGCAGAAATCTCTGTTCTGTCAGCTCTTTATCAGAGTGTTGAATTTTTTGGTGATTGTGGCTCTATTTCCATGCAAATGTAAATCTATGGGATGATATCCCAGGCTGCAAGCAAATAAATAGAAGGGAGGTAATTTTTTAGCCTTTAGTGCAATATAATCCATATTTCCTCTCTTACTAAAGAAGCCACACGGAGTTTTATGGCCGGGTAAGTTTAACACTTCCAGGAATTTTTCCCTTTTAAAAAAGACCTGGATTTACCGATTCATTTATTGAAAATCTTCTTTACGGCTCTCCCTCTTTCTGCTGAGTGTTTAATCCATTTTGCTGGACCCACTCCCAGCAGGAAGGCCTTTTTCCTGGCTTTTTTTCCTCAGGAATATTCACTGAAATGAAGACAAGGTTGTTTTTTCCTGGTCCTTTTAGAGGAGCCCTTGCTGCAGAAACCGCTGTGAATTCCCAAAATCCCGTCCGTGTGCCTCAGCCATTCCCTCCTGCCTTTGCTTTGCTTCCAGCAATCCGTTGGTGCTTTTTCCTCCCAGATTTTGGGTTGGTTTCAGTGGAAACAAGGTGGGATTTTTGCCCCCACCTGGTGTTCCAGGGTTCTCTGGAGATCCTGGGTTAAAACCCGCCTTGCTCCTGGTAAAGCAGAATGAAATGAAAAATCCACAGTTAAAGTTGACAAATCCAAATGTTTTTAGTGGCAGTTTGTGTCCCTGGATTTGGGGAATTCTCAGGTCAAAGTGCTGCTGATGTTTTGGGGACAGTTTGAGGTGTTTGATCCCAAATTTGTGTGGGAATTCCATTGGATGGAAAGCTTGGAGTCTGAATATCCTTTGGTGTTTCAGCAGGAAATTTGGACTTTGCATTTTCCATTTGGATTTTCCACCTTTTCCAACAACTGAATTTCCATCCAGTTGTTTAGAGCTGGGATTTTATGGTTCTGCCTGATTTATTGCCCCCATGGGCTCTGAATTTCAGGATTGGGCCTTACCATTGTTGTCTCTCTCCTTCCCAGTTTTGCCAAATTGGGAATTTTGGAGGAGGAGAAGGACTCTGGGAAAGTTTTCTATCCTTTCTGTCGAGGTTCAGATGTTTTTTCCTGCCTCTGGCTGGAGGAACCACGTTCCATAGCCTGGTTTTCCCTTCACTGTGGTGTTGGTGTCTCATTAAGCTGGACTCTTCCCTTCCTCACTGGTCATATTTTCTGTGGCCTTTGCATAAATTAAAATCTGTTTTTTTTCTGCCAATTTTTTTGGTTAATCATTTCCCTTTCCTAATTGGTCCATCCCTGATGCTGGATTCTTTATGTCTGTTGAACTACCAAGAGCATCTGTGCATTCCACGGACAGAAATTGCCATTATTCCATGTTTTGCATGATTTTTCTTCACTTATAATTCACTTTGATAAATTCAAGATGATTTTTTTTGGGAGCAGATGGATGTGGATCCAGTCAGGACATTCCTGCCACAGCCTATCCCTGAGTGCTGTTGTTGATTAATTGTATCAGAGGAAAAACTCAGACATAAATACAATTTTCCCCTCCAATCTTTTCAGCTGATTTATGCCTGGAAATGCAGGGGTTTAATTCAAATAGTGCCAGATGTGCTTATTATATTTCTGTGCTATTCATTCAGATTAGGGATTCTTCTCTGGGATTTTATTTTTATGTTTTTATTGTGAAAACCTTTCCCTTGTCAATCTGGAATTTGCCCCCCTCAAAGGCTTCCATAAGGAAAAGATGACAACTGCGAGTTCACCATCTCCTTTGGTTTGATTTTTATTTTAGTGTCTTATTCTCCTGTGAAGTGTCTTCTTATACAAACAAGTAGATTACCAAATAATTGGTAATTTTTTGTTTTTTTGATCACCAGAAGAGGAGTAACTGGTAGGAAAGGAATCCAGCATTCCTTTGATAAACCTGTCCCACAATCTTTTCCATCAATTTGATCAAACTCTGTTTAAAAGCTCCCTGGGTTTAGGCTCCTCTGTTGCTCTCTCCTGTTGGGGTTTGCTGGGAGTGGGATGGACAATATTCTGACTTAGGGAATAAATTCAGATGTGATTTTAGGTGTATCCCCTCTGATTCCTTCCTTGGCTCTTCCCATCCCTGACACTTGAGCTCTCCTTTTTGCTGCCCACAACCCCCAAACTGGGAGTTTCCTGATTTTTTTGGGGTAATGCAGTGAGGCAGAGTTCTCCCAGTGGGAATTGCATTTATCCCTCTCCAGCAGCTCAGGCCTGTCAGTCTCCTGTGCCCCAAAAAACCTGGAGTTTTGTAGAAATGGGATAGGATGCTGTCATTCCCACATTCCCTCCTCAGCTGGAGCAGCATTCCAGCCTCCCAGGAGCAGGCAGCAGCCAGGGATCCCTGGCAGAGGTGGGATTTGACTGTTCAGTGCCTTGGTTCCTGGTCTCCTTGTCCTGCACAGGGCTTGGATCACAACCTTTGGCACTGCCCTGGAATCACCAGCTGGTCCTTCCCAGGTGTTTCCCTGTGTGGGAGGGGTGATGGAACAGGCTCGTGTGGCGTGGCTGTTTCTCCAGGGATGTCACCACTTCCCTGAGCGGGATTTGTTTTCCTTTTCCTCTCCTCCCTCCACGTGAATTCCATCCCTGTCACACCACAACCCCTGGATTTATCCCTGCTCAACAATTCCCTTCATCCCAACCAGCCACAACCTCTCTTAGACCTCATTCCACTGGGGAAACCTCTCTTCTACTCCCACTTGGGAATTTCTCTGGTATTCTCAGCCTTGCCAGCTTTTCTTTTCCAAGGAATTCATTCCAAACGTTTTGCTGTAGGTTTCTGACACGCTTTGGAATTATTCCCAGTGGTTTTTGGGCAGCCACCTCCTCAGACAACTGGGGAAATGTGTGTTTTATTCACTCTTTTTCTTGTTACTCTTCTCCTTAACCTTTCTTTGTGCTCATCAGGCGTCGGGAAAGGTCGGATAAATGTCCCCGGGAAAGGGATGAGAGGCTGCAGTTAAAGCAGGAGGATGGATTTGTGCTCTGGAGTTCCTTAATTAGTGTTTATTTACTGGCTCCATGGGTATTGTTTGGATTTTGCTTTTAAACTGGGGTTTTACCACCTGCACTTGCATCCAGCTGAATTTGAACCCCTGGGAATTGACAGGAGAGGATCCACAGTGGATCCAACCCCAGCTCCATTTCCAGTTTTCACCTGGTTTTAAATTAGGAGTTTGATTCTTTTCATGAGACTGGTTTGATATCCCACATCCCCTCTGCAGGTCGAACGTGGAATTGTAGTTTGAGGTAGGAGGTTTTTCCTGGGAATGTTGTGGGCTGGGTTTGTCATTACCAAATGCAAAGAGAAAAGATTTGTGTAAAAAAACCCACCAGAGGTTTGTTGGGCTTTTATCCAGCTGTTTGAAGACAGAAAAGTCCTGTAGGTGAATTTTTACCCCAGCAGTGTCAGGGATGAGCAGGAGGAGTGGAGCCTGTCCAGTTTTAGCACATACCAGACGTTTTCCATATGAAATTCCAAAAGGATGAAAATTCAGGAAGGCAACATTCCATCTCAAAACGCTGCAGCGCCATGAACTGCTGGGATCCTGGGAATAAAAGTTTTCCAGGGCTGCCAAGAGCCATGTGCTCTGCCCTTCAATATTCCCAGTGCCTGGCTCCAGCAGAAACTTGGACTCTGTTTATAAACTTCAAGTTTCTCAATTATTTTTCCTCAGTGTCCTCAAGCTTTCACTTTAACGTTGTTTCCTCTGTCAAGAACGTTTACCATTCATCCCAAATAGCAGGAATAATTTTAAAAATTACATTCTAAACCTGAATTAAAGTGTTTGTTCTAATCTTAATTAATTAATTGAGAAGCTGAATCTGCCTTGAAATGGAATATCTGGAAAGCCAACCATGGTTGTCCTGGCATTTCTGGAGCTCCCATCACACTCAGCACTTGGTTCCTGGAGCTGTGAGTG
Organism: Sinosuthora webbiana; assembly: GCA_013397395.1. Lineage (NCBI taxonomy): Eukaryota > Metazoa > Chordata > Aves > Passeriformes > Sylviidae > Sinosuthora > Sinosuthora webbiana. The sequence continues at coordinate 96,754 of VXBN01001622.1, read as the reverse complement.
ACAAGCAGCTTGTGTGGGGATTTTTACTCAAAACCCACCAAATTTAAAGTTGTGAGACTGGTTTTAGTGTAGCTTTATTGAAATAACTATTTCTGAAAGGAGGAGTGATGGAGTGCAGTGGATGAACTGCAAAGAAACACAAGTTCAGGATGTGCCACATCTTCATAAATCAGCTGCCATTAAAAATGGAACGATCTAATCCAATTTTTGCTTGAAATATTAAGAGCAGTTATTAATCCTGGGGGTATTTCTTGATGGTGTCCTGTGGAATGCCATCCTTTCCTGAACTGGCATTCCAGTGTCTCACCAGACACTTTTGGGCACATGTACAATTCACTGCTGGGGGTGACCTCAGGTCATTTTACAGCGTGCTTGTTCAGGAATTTTAGGGAATTCCTCTCCTGTTTTACTGGGCTCCTTCACCAGCTGGCACTAGAAATATTTCTATTTTTCCTTTTGCTCTCTTTAAATTCTTTCCCTTCTCTATTATGCTTAAGACCATAAGGAAGGTACGAGGCTTTATTTTGCTCCACATCACTCTGGTAACGTCTCCTCCACCAATCATTTCACCATTTGGAAGTTTCCTGAGGGTCTGGCTGAATTTTTTCACTTAATGGTCCCCTAAATCAATACTGACCCGGGGTAGCTGCTTGTTCTCACACATCGCTCCCAGCTTGTTCCAGCCTCTAATTGTGTTTTTCAGCTGAAATCCTCTCTGTCTTATTTTTTTTCCTCCCACTGCTGGCCTCATCCACCAGTTGGAGAGATGTTTTCTGGGGCCAAGGCAGTCACCTTTATTTCAGAATCCTTCTTTCACTCCTTGGTTAGGGCTTATTGATTGATAAAAGTGTGGCTGTGGAGTTCTCTGGTGGGTAAATGATGCCTGTGGAGTAATTAACACCTGGGGCAAGGGCAAAGGGGAAAATGCCTCCAGAGCAACTGCCTGGGCTGCTCCCAGTGGGATATTGCTGAGAGTAAAAGAAGAATTTGAGTCTTCCCTCCCTCACACTACCAAGACACGTCCATAACTCCATGGGAGGAGCGGGAAAAGGTGTTTGGAGCTCGTGGAGCTCCTCAGATCAGTTGTGGAACTCCCTGTCCAGTGACATTTGTGCAGCTGCCGTGGCTTCCCTTCTCCTCCTCTGGAGCCTGGCTTGGCATTTGCTCTTTCATGGAATTCTTGTGGTGCTGGACACAAATATCCCAGAACTGCCAGTGGAGCAGCTTTCTCCAGTCAGTGGAGCTGGACAGTGGTGGTTGTGTGGCCAACAAGAACGGATCCAGGGTTTTTTTTGGTTAAATATCTGAACTGGATAACTGCTGGAGGAATTTGAAGTTGTATTTTGGGATGCCAGAGCCCACCTGATGCATGAGGTGCACGAAGAAGACTTGGGCTGTTCACGTGCAGACGTGAGCACAGGTGGTGGATGACACCAAATACTTCTCCTCCTCTGCTTCTCCTGCAAAATTTTGCCAAACTCAACCCCCACCAGGGTTAGTTTTTTTTAAAATTTACAGTTGTCCTGGAACAGGGAAACCACAAACCCAAGTAAAGCTTCTCTGAAACTGGAGCTGGGCAAGTTGGTTCTGGATAAAAAGCAGATCTTTCCCTTCCTCTCCTTCCTTTCCTCCCGTGACGTACTCGAGATGCCAGAACAGATTGCAGTGATTAGTTCAGGGCAAGAAGAAGAAATGGGGAGATAATTTATGATAAATTCCAAGATATTTCTTGCTGCCACCAGGATTAGTGGTCAGGTCTGATGGGTAGGATCCTTATTGCAGCTGTAATAATAATAAATTCTGCCCGGTAATTCTGGGTTTGTGCAAACAGCAAAAATCTGAACTGAAAATAACAGATCTCTGTACAACCCAAAAATGGGTCTTCATTTAAATTGCATTTTAATGCAGCATCTCTCCTGTTGGAAGGAGCAGTCTGTAAATTCTTGGAGTAGGAATGGAATTGTCCTGTCATTCTCAGCCTCTCCTCGTGGGTGTAGATGAGGGGGGTGAGGTCACTCCATCACCAGTTGGGACATTCATGGCAAAGAACTCAATTAAAATCATGGAATGGGTTGGGTTGGAAAGGATCTTAAATCCCATCCCATCCTCTGCTGTGGGCAGGGACACCTTCCACTATCCCCAGTGTCCAACCTGGCCTTGGACACTTCCAGGGATCCAGGAGCAGCCACATCTTCTCTTCCCTTTATTTCCCCATTTAAAATCCCCCCCTTGCAGATATTTAGGATCTCGAGAAGAGTTTCCCGAGCTACAAAACGCCGCCAAAAATTCCCGTCGGGTTTTGTTTTTAGTGCAGAGCAGAAACCTCCCAAAACTTCCCCCACACTTCTAGGAACAACCAGCTCCTGAACTCCGTGACAAATGGGGTTTGTGCATCAATTCAACTGTGGCAACTTTTGAGTGGCTTCACGTTCAGAGGGGTGGCAAACACGTTGGGCACAGCGGGAACATCGCTGGGACTCGTTAGCATCGCGGGGCCGCGGCCAACAGATGTGCAGCAACACCTCCAGCAGAGGGAAAAATCACCCCAGAGAAGGGAAAATGTGGAAAACTCGCCAGATTAATCATGTTAAAGCCGGTTTTGGGGTGTTTTTTGTGGAATGGGGTCACCCAGGAGCCTGGTGGGGTTGGAGGGGCTGGGAGAGGAGCTGGCTGTGGGTTGGTCACGGTGCCGCAGCCACCTCGTGGGGATGGGGTTTGGGGTCACTTCTGGAGGTTTCTTTTGGTAATTCCTCCCTCCATATGATGCCAGTTCCTCTGGCTGCTGTGGTTATGGAGCCACTGGGGTGGGAATGTCACACCTGGAGTGTCCAATTTCGGGTGTGAGCTGATCCATCCTCTCTTGCAGACTCCTGCTGAACAGGCCAAAGCCAGGCTGCAGCTGGTTCTGGAGGCAGCTGGTGAGTAAATGAGCTTCTTCAAAAAATTAATTTCGTTAACTTGGTTAAAAATTAACTTTTTTTGTGGTATCAGGTGGGGTTTTATCTCTTTGTGTTTGGCAGATGCTGGTCCCGTTCTCTGTAGCTCGCTTAAATTTCGGGTTAAGATTAAATTGGTTTGTGTCATCATTGGCACTTAGTAAAGCCCTTTATGGAAATAAAAATGAGCTATTTTTGACACTAAAACCTCCTGTTTATCCTCTGGCTCCTGCTGCTACTGAGACTTTATTCTATGCTCTAAAAGATTTGGTTTTGTTTATTTTTTTTGTGATTTTCTTTATTTTTAGCATTGTTTTAAATCAGTACAATTATATTGATATATTTATTTTTTCCCCTTTTGGCAACCCTCTGTTTTGAGGAATCTCCTCACATTACTGATGTACTTTTTTTTTCCCCCCCAAAACCTATCCAGCCCTTTTTGCATTGTCTCTCTTTCCAATACATCCCTTGTTCTCCCAGAACTTTTAATAAATCTTTGAAGCATGTAATTATGAAATGGATGTGACAGCCCTGACCTCAAAAGCACAATTTGTGTATTCTGCTGCCATCCATCACATCTCATTTTTTAATTTCACACCTGGGAGATGTACAAAAGATAACTGGGGGTTGTAGATCATCGTGACCTGGGCTCCAAAATTTTCCAAAGCTTCTCAAAGGTCCCTGACATTGTTAAATTTAAATATCCACCACTGAGGGCTGGAGCTCGGATTGAGGCTGCGAGTTGTTCGTAAGGAACAGAAGAGATTTAATATCTTTGTGCCTCTTACAACCCAAAATACAGAATTAAGTTCCTTCCTGGCTTTATTTAAGTCCTGGTCATCCCAGGCATTTATGAGATCATCCCCCACCTTCTTCCCCAAGTCCTGCATTCAGTCAAATCCATTTAATTTTTATTTAATTGCTGCGAGGAGAGGTTGGAAACGTCGAGAAATGTTGTTTCAATATATTTTTATGTGTTTACTCCTTGCAAAATCTTTTAGTCTTGCACCTTTTAGTGTTAAACTTATGCTGAGCAGCTTTTTGAGGAGTTGAGGATCAAGAGGTTCGTTGCTGTCGTGGTGATGCTGTATTTGAATGTAATTGGAATTAACTCAGTGCTTCAGCACTGGTGAGTTATAATTGGAATTAACTCAGTGTTTCAGCCCTGGTGAGTGGAGCTNGAAACCTCCCAAAACTTCCCCCACACTTCCAGGAACAACCAGCTCCTGAACTCCGTGACAAATGGGGTTTGTGCATCAATTCAACTGTGGCAACTTTTGAGTGGCTTCACGTTCAGAGGGGTGGCAAACACGTTGGGCACAGCGGGAACATCGCTGGGACTCGTTAGCATCGCGGGGCCGCGGCCAACAGATGTGCAGCAACACCTCCAGCAGAGGGAAAAATCACCCCAGAGAAGGGAAAATGTGGAAAACTCGCCAGATTAATCATGTTAAAGCCGGTTTTGGGGTGTTTTTTGTGGAATGGGGTCACCCAGGAGCCTGGTGGGGTTGGAGGGGCTGGGAGAGGAGCTGGCTGTGGGTTGGTCACGGTGCCGCAGCCACCTCGTGGGGATGGGGTTTGGGGTCACTTCTGGAGGTTTCTTTTGGTAATTCCTCCCTCCATATGATGCCAGTTCCTCTGGCTGGTGTGGTTATGGAGCCACTGGGGTGGGAATGTCACACCTGGAGTGTCCAATTTCGGGTGTGAGCTGATCCATCCTCTCTTCCAGACTCCTGCTGAACAGGCCAAAGCCAGGCTGCAGCTGGTTCTGGAGGCAGCTGGTGAGTAAATGAGCTTCTTCAAAAAATTAATTTCGTTAACTTGGTTAAAAATTAACTTTTTTTGTGGTATCAGGTGGGGTTTTATCTCTTTGTGTTTGGCAGATGCTGGTCCCGTTCTCTGTAGCTCGCTTAAATTTCGGGTTAAGATTAAATTGGTTTGTGTCATCATTGGCACTTAGTAAAGCCCTTTATGGAAATAAAAATGAGCTATTTTTGACACTAAAACCTCCTGTTTATCCTCTGGCTCCTGCTGCTACTGAGACTTTATTCTATGCTCTAAAAGATTTGGTTTTGTTTATTTTTTTTGTGATTTTCTTTATTTTTAGCATTGTTTTAAATCAGTACAATTATATTTTTTTCCCCTTTTGGAATCCCTCTGTTTTGAGGAATCTCCTCACATTACTGATGTACTTTTTTTTTCCCCCCCAAAACCTATCCAGCCCTTTTTGCATTGTCTCTCTTTCCAATACATCCCTTGTTCTCCCAGAACTTTTAATAAATCTTTGAAGCATGTAATTATGAAATGGATGTGACAGCCCTGACCTCAAAAGCACAATTTGTGTATTCTGCTGCCATCCATCACATCTCATTTTTTAATTTCACACCTGGGAGATGTACAAAAGATAACTGGGGGTTGTAGATCATCGTGACCTGGGCTCCAAAATTTTCCAAAGCTTCTCAAAGGTCCCTGACATTGTTAAATTTAAATATCCACCACTGAGGGCTGGAGCTCGGATTGAGGCTGCGAGTTGTTCGTAAGGAACAGAAGAGATTTAATATCTTTGTGCCTCTTACAACCCAAAATACAGAATTAAGTTCCTTCCTGGCTTTATTTAAGTCCTGGTCATCCCAGGCATTTATGAGATCATCCCCCACCTTCTTCCCCAAGTCCTGCATTCAGTCAAATCCATTTAATTTTTATTTAATTGCTGCGAGGAGAGGTTGGAAACGTCGAGAAATGTTGTTTCAATATATTTTTATGTGTTTACTCCTTGCAAAATCTTTTAGTCTTGCACCTTTTAGTGTTAAACTTATGCTGAGCAGCTTTTTGAGGAGTTGAGGATCAAGAGGTTCGTTGCTGTTGTGGTGATGCTGTATTTGAATGTAATTGGAATTAACTCAGTGCTTCAGCACTGGTGAGTTATAATTGGAATTAACTCAGTGTTTCAGCCCTGGTGAGTGGAGCTGTTGCTGGTGTGCACAGGGCTCTGTACAGGCTCCATCCCAAATTTGGGAATGAGCTCATGGAATATCTGTGCACTTCACAGGGATTGCTCCAATCCCACTAAGAGGGAATCAGAAGCTGTGCTGTGGATTATCCATGGATGTGGTGTCAAAGACACGCTGCTCCTCCGTGGTTTGGACAAACAAACCAGGGGCTCCAAATCACCAGCAGGGGTTGTGGGGACATTGGGGACAGTCCCCTCCTGGTTAATTCCTGCTGACATCGTGGAATCCTGGAATGGTTTGGGTTGGAAGGGACCTTAAATCCCATCCAGTGCCACCCCAACCATGGCAGGGACACTTTGATTATCCCAGGCTGCTCCAAGCTCCATCCAACCTTGGACACTGCCAGGGATCCAGGGGCAGCCACAGCTGCTCTTGAATTCCTTGTCTGTATTTCCCTGTTTAAATTTCCCTTGTGGAGATACTTAGGATCTTGAGAAAAATCTGCTTTTAGAATTTAACCCAGATATTATTTTGGGAAATAGCAATTGCTTTCGCTGAAAGGCAGAAATCAGCAAGTAATAAAACAGGCTCTTATTACTGAGATTTTTTTTTTTTCTCCTGGTGTATTTGGAGATGGGAATTGTGACTCTGGTGTCTCATTATGAGAGCAGGTAAAATAAAAAATACTCACCTGTGTCTCCAGGGGAGGAAGGTAAGATGGCCATTTTTATATTTAGGTAATACAGTGCTGAGAAGGTTTTTCTCCAAGTCCTGCATTCGTGCTGACTTCATTAAATATTTTTTTTTCTTTTTAAGCATAGATTAATGTCAGTATTTTGTTCTCACTAAGCAGGGCAATATTGGGAGGCACCGAAACACTTCAGTCCTCGAGACAACTGAGTTTTGATTTATAAAACCCTTCATTCCTCACAAGTTGTCTGTCCCAGCTATAAATTCATATTTTCACCATTTATTGAATCAGATTTCTTCATATTGAGGTGCCGGGGGAGCCTCTTTGGGCTCCCGTGACAACCTCCCACGAGTCGCCGTGCCCGAGCAGATGTTAAGCAGGCAATAGTTGAATGTTAATTTGGAGAGGGTGGGATGTTTAAGCCCATCTGAAGTACGTTCCATGTGGGCCTTCCAGACTGAGCGACAATGCTTTGTCCCTTGGGAGAGTTTCCAAGCTAAACCTCTTTCTTTTCGTGGCTCTATATGGACTCTCTCAAGTCAGTATAAAGCAGATCATCCCTGGGCTAAAGCTCTCCAGCTTTTGTTAGCGGGGCTCTGTAGGGCTGTAATTAGGCCTCCTGGCAGGCCCTGCCGGGCCAGCTAATGGTCATATGGAGTTTTTTTCTGAGGCAGACTGGGCTTTGTGTAAATCCTTGCTCGCCATCTCCTTCTGGGTCACTTCCTACCAGGCCGGGGCTTTGTGCCGCTGCCCCACGGGCGGACGGGGAGCAGCGTCCCCTGACCAGCGCCGGCTCCGGGAGCGCCGCACAATCCACCCGGATAATCCCCAGTGTAAACAGAGGATTTAGCTCAGCTTCTGTCACTTACAGTTGCCAAACCACTTGGGTGTCTGTGATTCCTTTCCCAGACTTCATTACCGAGGGGACGCAGGAGATCCGAGCTGGGCGTTTGTGTCTGAGCGTGGCTCCCGGCGCTGATTTGACGGAGAAGTTGTTTTTTGGGTTGTTTTTATTTTTGTGCTGTTTCAAATCTTAAATCCCAAGCTTAGGGGCAAAACCTCAGGACCTGAAAGCTGCTTAGTGCCTGCTGTAAATTACATGGCACCTGTGCTTTCTCATAAAGATGAAAATGTGGGTGGATATTCCCCAAAACGTCGATGGATTCCTACGAGACGGTGCAGGGACGTTTCAAACCGTCGATGCTGCTGCCTCTTCCAAAGGGCTCCGAGGGCTTTGCCATGGTGCTGAGCAGAAATTTCTTGCTCTCCCTGTAAAGACGCTGACAAAAGGCAATTGATCTGGATTTTTCAAAGGTCTAGAGTTGAAATAAAGTTGACTGATCTGGTTTTGGGATCTGCATTTCAATCTGTGGCTGAAAGAGCAGTCAAGAATGGGGCGGTTTGTGCAAAGAGTTTATTTAAAGGAAAACTTCAGGAGCGAGGCACTAAGTGTGAGGTGATGAAAATGGGGGGGGACACAAATCCCAAACATTTACCATTTATCAGATCCAATTCTGGGTATTGGATATTTAACTCATTATCTTTGAATTACACTATCAGATTTCTGCCTTTAATTTCGCCCCCTGCATCTTTATTGCATTTTACATATTCCTCAAAGAGAAAAAAACCATAGAATACAATAAATATTTTGGTCTTAACTGTGGTAAATACAAATTGTTTTATAATTCTGCCTGCTTTTTTTTTTTCACTCTACCCATTCTCCCAGGAGTTATTGAGGAGAAAAAGCCTGATTTGCACTCGGTGCCTGATAAATGTGGGCAAATATTCTCTGCTTCTGGGTATCAAAATGGCTCATAACAGATGTGGCTGAAAGGACCACATACGTAGACTGTATGATTTTAGTCTGGTGGAACTAATAGGATCACTTGCTACTTTATAGATTCTTGCTTTTCTTTTGCTTTAATAAAAACTGTTTGGTTAAATAGGTTGGCCCCTGTTTTGCTCTTTTCGAGCCGTGCGAAGCAGGCGGGTGCGGGCAGGTGGCAACAAGTATGAAAAATTCCCTTTTATTGGGGGCTTCTTTTCAGCTGCCAAATTTATCTAGTGTTTATGGATTTCTCGTTTTGATGATGGCTTTCTTTCGGTTTTCTTATTTGTGTTCTTTCCACTGAGAACTGGCTGGGCTTTCATTTGAATTTCTAATGGTGCAATGAAATTTTAGAAGGGCGGATAACGTGCTGTTGGATGTATGCACAAAGGGTGAAATAATACTCGAAATATTTTACTTGTTCTGGGGAAATTTGAAGCAGGCTGTAAAAATCATTCTTGCCCCCAGAACTTGCAAGAATTTGAACTTTTAACAAGCTTCAAAGTTCTGAATATTGGAAAAAAATTGGTGAATTTAGTTTTAGCTATGTAGGTTTGATTTGATATAAAATTCTAATTTTTATCAACTTCAAGTATTTGTTTTGTAAAGTGGCAAAATTTCATTGTCTTTTATTATTCATTACATAAAGTGAATTAGATAATGAATTTTATTTCTAGTTATATAAAAATCTCTATTTGGAGAGCAGAGGTGTCTTCTTTGATTCATGTTTTCTCTTTCTGACCAATGTGGATGGAGGTGCTACAGAGAGTTTTGAGGGTGTTTTGTGGAGCATTTCCTGAACCCCCAGCAAGGAGAGGAATTTCCATCCCTAGTGAGTCTTCACCAGCCTGGGAGGTTTGTTCTGTTCCCTGTGTCAAAGGAAGATAAACTGGAATTACTCTTGGGAAGAGCCTCAGCAGTAATTGCTCCAACACCTTCTCTTCATGTCCTGCTCTAGGGCCATCTGAGATTCCAGAATCCTGGAATGGTTTGGGTTGGAAGGGACCTTAAATCCCATCCCACCCCAGCCATGGGCAGGGACACCTCCCACTGTTCCAGGCTGCTCCAACCCCAATGTCCAACCTGGCCTTGGACACTGCCAGGGATCCAGGGGCAGCCACAGCAAATCTGGGAATTCCATCCCAGGAATTTCTTCCCAAAATCCCATCCATCCCTGCCCTCTGTCCATGTGAAGCCATTCCCTGTGTCCTGTCCCTCCATCCCTTGTCCCCAGTCCCTCTCCAGCTCTCCTGGAGCCCCTTCAGGCCCTGGCAGGGGCTCTGAGCTCTCCCTGGAGCTTCTCCTCTCCAGGTGAACATTCCCAGCTCTCTTTGGATCCTTCTCCTCTCCTGACTCCATAGGGGGGGTTATCCTGTTCTTGAACACCAGCTAATTTAGGAAATCCATCTAATTATGGAGTTAATGAACCCAGTTTTTGGGTCAACTGCTCGTTCCTACTGAGCAGGTTTTGGTGTCAAAACCCATTTCAGTGACGGCATCAGGAGAAAGAACACTTGGAAAAGCTCTGAGCCATAGAAGAATTAAACAGTTAATTTAATAACCAAGAAGGTGTACATTAGAAGAAATAACTCCTTTTTATATTATATACTTGATGGGAATTTCAGGTGTTTTAAGACTGACTTTCAGAAAATTGAGGAAGTATTGGAGCTCACCTGAGTGCTCCACACCAATGAGCTTCATAAGCCAAGCTGGACAATTTCTTCAGCCATTCCTTGGCCCTGAGCTCTTGGCAAAGCTTCATCATCTCATTAGAGTCCTAAAAAAAATAAGAATTTCTGCCCACAAAGTGACAACTGTAGAAAAAAAAAAGAGTCATTACTCCAATTAATTGCTTTTTTAACATATTAACGGTGTTGTCTTTACAAAGCATGTGATTTCTGGAGTGCAGCTGGTTTGTGGCCTTGGTGAGCAAAGTAAACACTTGGATAATAGTAATTAAGTAAATCATTAATTTAAATTAATTTGCAGGATTGCTGAAAAAAAAAAAACAACAGGATTTTTAATTGAATGTAGATAGAGAATAAACGTGTTTGAAATGAAATAATTCACTTTTAATATCATTCTGTTGGTGGCTGAAAGCTGTTCACTTCAGGGACCTCTTTTAGGTTCTTACAAGAGACTAAAAAAAAAAAAAATTTGCTTTGAACCATTTTTGTAGAATATCAATTTGTTTTCAGAGCAAGAAGCCAATGAGGAGATGTAGGGATGCCATAATATTAACCAGAGCCTGTAAGCAGAATTTAGAGGAACTTTATTAGTTAATGAACATTTATTGCCTTCAGAAATCATTCTAAAGCTTTTAGAATTTCTAATTTTTTGTTAGATTTTTTTTTTTTTAATCCAAGGTCTTTTTTTTTTATGGTACCAAAAGTATCTCAGGCTTACGTGGTTGCCTAATGGGTTTCAGTAATATTGCAGCATATGGGATCCAGGATTTTGATGCAAATCTCTCAGCTAATTACGTGCAGATGAATCTTTCAGGCCTGCCATTGATCTGCAGTCAAAGACAATTTTTGCAGTTAGCTGAAGTTTTTCATATCAATTCATATTTAGCAACTTTGCTGTAATTTAATTATCCACTGGTTTGGCTGTGCAAACCATATGTGGTCTCGGGGCTCGTTTGTTTTTTTTTTTAGCAAGTCTTTTGGGAAATGTTATTTCTCAATATTGATGGGGAAATATTTAGTTGTAGTGTTTGACATAACCTGTGTCCAGCTGCCCTCTGTGGGCTCATCCCAACATCCCCAGGAATTGGGTGTCCAGGAGCTTTGTCCTGACAGTTTCCCTTGGACATCTTTGGATGTTTGGATTTTCTACAAGTGAAAGTGGAGAGTGGTTTTATCCACTGGGTATAAATTCCAGTGGTGGATTTTACAGCCTGAATGCCCAGTTTTAAATTGCCCCATCTGCTCTGGCTGCTGGGCTCACGTTGGTGTTCTGGTGTTTGGGACTTCTCTAATTTCCACGTGGGGAATGTGCTGGAATCACCTTGCTGAAAGGAACCTATGATTAGATTAGATTAGATTGGATTAATTACAATTCCCAGTGAGGGTGGGGAGGCCCAGGCTGCCCAGAGCAGCTGTGGCTGCCCCTGGATCCCTGAAACTGCCCAAGGCCAGGCTGGACAGGGCTTGGAGCAGCCTGGGACAGTGGGAGGTGTCCCTGCCATGGCAGGGGTGGCACTGGCTGAGCTTTAGAATCCCTTCCAACCCAAACAATTTCCACCATTTTCTTCAAGTATTTCACAGGAAGTCGAACCAAATCCCTGCAGGTTTGGTGCTTTTCCCATCCATCCTTTCAGGAAAAACCTGGAAATGCCAGCGCACGAGTCCAGCACTCACCCAGCACCTTGTTCTGCGCCTGCACCAGCTCCTTGTAGCTCCCACATATTAATTTTTTTTTTCAGGGGCAGCGTTTAATATGGGTAATAACCCCCTTGTTTTAGTTATTGAAAGCCCATTTATCACAACTTTATTAAACACGGAGAACCGAGTGTGCCATTTTGGCCGAGTGCTTTCGCTCGCTCGTGTTCTCTTTGTTGCCCCAAATGAATGAAATTAGAACAAACAATCTCCGAGTCATTTGTAATCAAGCGCTGATTAATGGACTTTGGTTTCACAGCCATTACTCATTCAAGAACACCTGATATCTTTCCCATAAACAAATCGTGTTTGTCCAAATTAAGAAATTAAATGAAGCGTTTGATGAGTTTATGATTGACCCTTCCGACTCGGAGCCCATTAGTCAACGTCGTTATCATGCAAAAACCGCCTGACTAATGCGCTGGCTGAATGCTCAGTGTGGATTTATGATGATTTCTGATTAATGCCTGCTGCAAGCCCCAACCACGGGATCGTAATAATTCCTTGATTTTCATTTGAGCGGTCGCCGAAGATTTTCATCCGCGATGAAATGCGTTTGTGTCCCATTAGATTTGGAGATGATTACGAGGTGTGGGCCGAATAAATCTGAGCGTGGAGCAGAGGGTGCTTGGCAAAGGGGGTTTTTTTTTTCAGTCCTGGTGGGCTTTTTTCATGAGGCTGCTGCCTGCCTTTGACAGGGATTTTGGGGTGGTTTAAGGGGAGTTCTCACACTTGGGTTTTTGCAAACGTGGGGGGGGTCACAGAGGTTGATAGAAACAAGATCCCCGTTGTGTTTTTATGAGTGAAACATTGCTCCTCATACCTAAGAGACTGATAAGAAAATTCTCTTTTATTTTCTTTTTATGCACCTTTTATTTTTCTTGTTTCACGCCTTTATCCTATGATTATTTAATATCTGTATTTTCTAAAGTATTTTTCTTGTTACACGCCTTTATCCTATGATTATTTAATATCTGTATTTCCTAAAGCATTTTCTTTGGGGGGTGGTTGGGTAATTTTAGTGACTTGGAAACGATTTTATACAATGTTTTCTGCTGAAATAAGGCTCTTGACAAGCAGGTGTCAAACTTGTGTAGCAGTAAGTGTTACCACTCCTCCGAATGTGAAGCAAGGCAAGCTCAGGCTGAATTAAATCTGCATCAGGAGGTTTGAGCCCTGTTGCCACAAGCCCATTAAAGAATCCACTGGAAAGGGCAGAACCAGCATTGTTTGTAAAAGGCAACAGTAATGGCAACTCGTGTCCTTTGCCAGTCTCTCATATTGATCACCCCAGTGAGGAAAAAAGAAGTGTTTCAAAACACAGCTTTATGTGAAAAATCAAATTAGGTGCCGTTCTAGCAGATCCTCCCTTTAATTCCAGTTCTGTTTCTCTCCTCTGTGGCTGCACTGTGATTTATTATTGAAGATTTCTGAGCTGCTTTGTTTAAGCCTTCGTGGATCCCCTTATGTTCTTAAAACACCCACTAAAACTGTTTAATCACAGTAGTTTCTTAAAGCTTTTCAGCATTTTGTGCTGCTGAGCTTAAGCCTTTGGAAAGTTTTCTCTGAGGAATGTGAATGGTTTTGTAGTGATGAGGCTCTTTGAGCACGAGGAGATTGAGGTTCCATTGGACAGGGCTTGGGGCAACCTGGGACAGTGGGAGGTGTCCCTGCCCTGGAAGGAGATGGGACTGGATGGGCTTTAAGGTCCCTTCCAACCCAAACCAGTCTGGAATTCCATGAACTCTTCCACAACTTATTTCCTTTCCCCCTTTAGCTTTACCCACCCTTCAGACCAGAAAATCCAGGCACAAATCCGGTGCTGCTGCAGGTTAGGAACGTACAGGAGGCAAACCCAGAGCTGCAGGGACTGGGAATCCCAGAATGGTTGGGATTCCATCCTCTTCCATCTCATTCCATCCTCTTCATGGACCAGGGTGCTCCTTGGACTCCTCCAGGGCTGGGGCAGGCTTGTGCCAGTCTAATTAGAAATAAATCATTTTCCATCAACCTCAATATCACCTTTTGGCCTCTACCATTCCCAGTGTGGGAATGTAGTATGGAAGTATGGACTGACTTCTAAAAGCTTCATTTCCAACCTTTTTCCCAAGTTTATTGTGCCCTTTCTCAGCGTGGCCATCTCCCATTGGCACTGGCTCGGTGGCCCTTCCACTGGCCATTACTGATATTTAATTCCAAGGCTCAGCCCCCTGATAAACCAGCCCCGTGCTCCCCAGCAGATAAATGTCCCCATTGAGCTCTGCAGGTGGTTGTGTGGGGCTGCCACCAAAGAAAACCCTAAAGCATCCTATTAGCAGGGCCTGAGCCCGGGAGGAGAGGCCCCAATTACGGCGCCCTCCCGTGACATTAATGGTGTCTTTATAACCTCCTTAACTTCTGCTGCCTCTGACAGAGCACCACAATCACGGCCACGGCTTTGCCCTTGGCAAGCAAAACCTCATTTGGAGAGGATAATCAGTATTTACTATTTAGATGGCCGGCAATAAAATTGCTCCGAATGAGATTTGACCGAGGAAACGCCGACTGATTCAATTACGTCCTTTAATGGACTGGGGAGACCTGTAATAACAGTTTGTGGGAGCTCCAATCCAACCCAAAAGCCTTTTTTTTTTGTTTCTTTTCTGGTTTTTTTTTGGTGTGAAAATACAGACTGATTCTTTTCCCAAGTAGGAATTATACCATGGGGTTCATTAAGGTTGGAAAATACCTAAAAACCTCCAAGATCTTCAAGCCCAGCCCTTAACCCAGCATTGCCACGTTCACCATTTTCCCTGGAAAACTCAATCCAACTCTTCCCTGCACGTCCCATGGTATTTTCCTCATCTTAAAAGTGGATCTTAAAAAAAATCTCAGGTGTTGACAGTGTTACAGCAGCAAAGACTGTTGGGAATCCCTAAATATCCTTGCAGAGAATTCCTGTCATCTGGCCTTTGGGTGGAATGGGATGTCAGTTATGCCTTAAAAATAGATATTTCCTGTAAATCCATGGGGCATCCACTCCCTCTCAAAGCATTGTGGAACACAATTGCTTTAATAGCTGGGTGAGGGCCAGCAGAAGGGATTTCCCAGGTGATGTGGAATATTTATGGGATTTGGGAAAAAGTCCTTTTAAGGACAGGTGTGAGAAACAGTTACTGAAAGTTTTTGGGTTTCTTGTATTTCTAAGCAAAAAAAGGCAGCTCGTGAAACTGATCTGCAAACATTTATTCTCTAGTATATCCTAAAACCAGCTGTGTGTGAAATGAGTGAAATCATCGTGATCCATGTTTTAAAGAGTGTTTTGTTTTCTGTCTGGATCCAGGATGGATCTGCAGGAGAGCCAAGTACAAATTTTGGAAATCCCTGAATGTGTGTCTGTACCAGATCACCACTTCCATCATTTTCATTAATTTGGAGAATTCCATGTTGTTGCTGGGATAAAATTAATTGAAATGGAATGAACCCATGTCATCTTATTTTACATTAAAATATTTCTGTGCGTGCATATCTCACAATTTACCAATTTCACTGATTTACCTCTTTCATCCCCTGGCATTGACGTGGATTTTTCTCTGTCTCCCTTTTTTTTTTGGGAATTTGTAATACTTTCAGGAAATCCGTGTTTGTGGCATTAGGGAGCACCAGGGACACCACCAAACTTGGTTAGTGCAGCTCTGGAAGAAGACACAGGATAATATTCCCTTCCCTTTTTTAACCATCAGTCACTGTACCGATGCGCCAACAAATTCATAACCTCCTCTGTATTTGATTTTATAAAAAAATAAAACCCGACCAACTTTTGCTTTCCCCCAGTTCAATAACTCCCTGGAAATGTGCTTTTATGCAGTGTAGCTCATCCAATCCTGCACGGGCTTATAAATTGAAATCCCACTTTTTTCGGACGTCCCCGCCTGGATGACTGATGGCTGTGTGTATTTGCCATAAAATTTTAATTATGACAGAGTTATGAATCACCTCTCTCGCTGGTTAAAGTGTTAAAAAATGACGGGTTTGTTGTTTATTAAACTTGGGGAGGGTGGAGGAAGGAAATGGAAAAGGCTCGGGGTTGTGTGGGCTGGATCCTGAGCTGGGGCTGGTTTCCTCTGGAGCTGATTTTTGGATGTGCCCATCCCTCCCTGGGCGCTGCTGCTGCCACCCAGGGTGACAAATGCCATGAATTTGATTGTCCTGTGGGTGTCCTGGGCAGGGGTTTGTCACCATCCCATCCCTGGGGATCGGGGCTGTGGCTGTCGCCGCAGGAATAGCGCAGCAGCCCCGCTCCTTCCCTTTGGGGATAAACCCGAGCTGTGCACGCAGAAACACCAAATATTGGAGAAATATTAAGGGGCTAGAGCCAGAGCCGTGCAGGACTTGCAGTGTAACGTGGTTTTTATTAAAAGTGTCAGGTTTTGTTACCAGTATCGGCGCGCCTCAACGCAAATTCCCTTAGAACATCACGAAACTCCGCATTTCTCAGTTTTTTTCCCCCGAATTTTAGGCAGCAAACGCGTGCAGCAGCACCTGATGTATTTGGCACGTGAGGGGTTGCTTCAAACGACCCCATTTTGACTTTTTCCTGCCTTAAAATCAGCTTTTATTTGGCCTGGCTGGCAGGGGCAGGGCTTTTCCACGCAGACAGAGGAACAGCTTGGAGCGGTGGCAGGGCTGGAATCCCGGGGGGAAATGATCCAGGCTGGGCTTTTCAGGGATGTTGCTGCACAACAGGTTTGATGCCATTTGGGCATGAGCAGGGAGAACACCTGAGGGAATAGGGGATGAATGAGGGGAGCTGGGGCCTATTAGTGCTGCCCACTCCTGCCACAGGCTGGGATGGGGCTAAATGAGTTTTAAAGGACAAAGCTGGGGGATTAGGGAGTCCTTTATGGTTTGATCCGTGTGGAATTGGGTCCTGGTAATAAGGAAAGTCCCTGTTGCACTGTAAACAGAGGGAAGAAATTCCAAAATTAAAAGGACTTGTCATTTTTATTATGATTTCAGGAGTAGCATCTCATTTTTCTTTCTTGTGGACATGAGATGATGTTTGACAGCATATTCTATGTGCAATTACTCATATTTAGATGTTTTAGTCACCTGCTATGGAAAGAAACTTTGAACAACAACAACATAAATAATTCTTGGAAGTCCGACTGGATGGCCTTGAAGGTCTCTTCCAACCTCAATGATTCTCTTAGTTTATTTTTAGTAAATTAAGTTTAAAATCAAAACTCAGCTTGATTATTCATTTCAACTTAATATTTTTGTCAGTTAAAATAATGGATGTGTGTGTTCATGGTGTTTTTAAAATTGATTCAGCTGGTAGCAAAGTAGTGAATGTTGCTGTAACAAACGAAAATACCAAAATATAAAACACTAAGTGTTAAATACTGAGAAATAAAAAATCAGTTAGCTTCTGCAAGGAGTCAATGGCACTTTTAGGAAATCCAATATAAAGCTGGGATAGGATTAAAACCATTAACCCCGCTTGCCTCGACTCCCTCCCTCCGAGCTGGGAATTTTCCATTAGAAAGGAGGGTTAGGGATCAATATGAAGATCTGTTGATAATGTTATATTAATTAGAGTAATCAAACCCAGGCTTGGGGCGTGACAGCTGCCAGGGAGAGGCAGCAGAGCCGAGCTCCCCGTGCCGTCCACGGGCGCTGAGCTGGGACGATCCTCCTCCTCCTCCTCCCATCGACTTTGCTTTGGGGGGCAGCGGAGCCTCCCCAAGGCTGCAGGTCAATGATTCCCTGCCAGCAGCGCTGTAATTAAAGCTGCAGCCCGTGGGCTGTGGGGCTGCCTGGGCATTGATCATCCCGGGGAATCCGGGGGATCGATGGGGGGGATGCGGGAGGAGCGCTCGGAACGCGGCTCCGGGACGTGGGGCTGGGGCTGACCCGTGCCCAGCACGGCCCCTCGGCCTGCACTGCTTCCCTGCTCTGGCCAGGAGGGCTCAAACCTGCCTGGCCTGCCTGATATCGACTGGGGGGCTCTTCAAAGGAGTGGAAATCCAGGATGGGCAGAAAACAGGGATTGAAGC
>VXBN01001622.1:38399-78199 GCA_013397395.1 Sinosuthora webbiana | reverse complement strand
TATTATGATTTCAGGAGTAGCATCTCATTTTTCTTTCTTGTGGACATGAGATGATGTTTGACAGCATATTCTATGTGCAATTACTCATATTTAGATGTTTTAGTCACCTGCTATGGAAAGAAACTTTGAACAACAACAACATAAATAATTCTTGGAAGTCCGACTGGATGGCCTTGAAGGTCTCTTCCAACCTCAATGATTCTCTTAGTTTATTTTTAGTAAATTAAGTTTAAAATCAAAACTCAGCTTGATTATTCATTTCAACTTAATATTTTTGTCAGTTAAAATAATGGATGTGTGTGTTCATGGTGTTTTTAAAATTGATTCAGCTGGTAGCAAAGTAGTGAATGTTGCTGTAACAAACGAAAATACCAAAATATAAAACACTAAGTGTTAAATACTGAGAAATAAAAAATCAGTTAGCTTCTGCAAGGAGTCAATGGCACTTTTAGGAAATCCAATATAAAGCTGGGATAGGATTAAAACCATTAACCCCGCTTGCCTCGACTCCCTCCCTCCGAGCTGGGAATTTTCCATTAGAAAGGAGGGTTAGGGATCAATATGAAGATCTGTTGATAATGTTATATTAATTAGAGTAATCAAACCCAGGCTTGGGGCGTGACAGCTGCCAGGGAGAGGCAGCAGAGCCGAGCTCCCCGTGCCGTCCACGGGCGCTGAGCTGGGACGATCCTCCTCCTCCTCCTCCCATCGACTTTGCTTTGGGGGGCAGCGGAGCCTCCCCAAGGCTGCAGGTCAATGATTCCCTGCCAGCAGCGCTGTAATTAAAGCTGCAGCCCGTGGGCTGTGGGGCTGCCTGGGCATTGATCATCCCGGGGAATCCGGGGGATCGATGGGGGGGATGCGGGAGGAGCGCTCGGAACGCGGCTCCGGGACGTGGGGCTGGGGCTGACCCGTGCCCAGCACGGCCCCTCGGCCTGCACTGCTTCCCTGCTCTGGCCAGGAGGGCTCAAACCTGCCTGGCCTGCCTGATATCGACTGGGGGGCTCTTCAAAGGAGTGGAAATCCAGGATGGGCAGAAAACAGGGATTGAAGCAGTTAAATGGATTTTTGGGAGGTGGTTGTTGTCCTGCTTGCAACGTTTGTACGAGTTGTAAAAATGATTTTTTTTAATGTTAGCTTCCATCATGACATTTTTGGAAATACTTGAAAAAAAGGGATGATTTTTTTAAAAGGAGTTATTGTACAGAATCTCTGAATGGTTTGGGTTGGATGGGACCTTAGAGACCGTCCAGTTCCACCCCCTGCCACCCTCTGGTGCATGGCCCATCCCTGGAAGCGTCCAAGGCCAGGTTGGACAGGGTTTGGAGCACCCTGGGACAGTGGAAGGTGTCCCTGCCCACGGCACTGGATGGGATTTAAGGTCCCTCCAACCCAAACCATTCCCTGGTTCTCTGCTTGGGCAACTGAGCAGTGCAATTAAAAGTGTGATTAACACAATCATCTTCGTTAAAAAGCACAAATTCCGTATAAAGGATACCCAGACGAGTTCAGAACCACGTTCCTCCTGATGGATGAAGGATGATGGGCCTCACCTGGCGCTCTGCTGCCGCTCCCACACAGTTCTATGCATTCCCTTTCCTCACAGCTAAAACAAATCAACACCCAGTGAGGTTTTAATATTTCAAACCATTCCTGTTTTCCAAGAACGAGAGAAATGCCCTCTCGAAGTACTTGGCAGAGCTCTCCCATCCGAAGTCAAAGCTGGCTGGAGATGAAACCTAATTGGGGAAAGTTTATGGAAGTTCTGGTGTTGAATAAGGCCGCTTATTTATTACTTTGCTACAGCTTTATACAAATCTATGGACGCACATGTGTCTGAGGGGGAAATGATGCTGTCCAGACTTACGAGAGCCGGTTGGGATCTCTCAAGGTTGCAGATGAGCCGTGGAAATGCATGTGTATATTATCAGCTCCGTGCCCTTGGCGGTGACTTCCTCACCGATGACAAATCTGCCTTCACTCCTCTGCTGGAAACCGGCGCTTTGGTGGTTTTCTCCCTTGGATTTGTCTGTTTTCCCCGCTCGCCCTAATGGGCTCTGCTGGAACTTTTAAAAAACAAGCGTTTATTTAAGGAATACATTAAGGAACGCGGCGCTCCAGAAAAAAACAAAAACGTTTGATACCCCAAATTCCTTCCTGAATTATTTAAGTGCTGTTGCAGCAAACTGTTTACTCAGGGATGTGTAGTAGGGGTGTAGTTTTCTTTTAATGCAGTTATTGAATTCCAACCCACAAGAGCCTCTGGCGGGGTTCCAGGAGCGCTCCGCTGCGCCGAGCGAAGATAAATTGTTTGTTTTCAGCAGCATTTCTTCATCTTCATCACTTCATCTGCAATGAAATTTTACAGCCAGCCGCTGAATATTTAAGCAATATATTTACCTCTTTTATCCTTGGGGGAGTATTTAATGAGGCTGAGTACAGTAAATGATTAGAGGAGTTAAGGGTACAAGCTGGGAACGTGGAGTTTCCCATCCTTTTTTTTTTTTTTTTTTCCGTCGGGATGAGCTCCCAAGGCTGCGGGGCTGTAATCGAGTGTGTGCTGGCATGGGCTGTAAGTCTTCCCCACAAATCTTTCCTGGACACACACTCCCCCTTTTGGTGCCAGATGTCAGGTTCTTTTGGCTGCCTGTCTCATGATTCTGCAGTTTTGGGCACGGTAAATCCCGGGAGTTTGCTGCTCTTCCTTACGGAAGTTTTCCCCCTCCAAGTTTTCCACCCCGAAGTTTTCCCCCCTCCGAGTTTTCCCCCTCCGAGTTTTCCATCCCGAATTTTTCCCCCTCCGAGTTTTCCCCCCTCCGAGTTTTCCCCCTCCGAGTTTTCCCCCTCCAAGTTTTCCACCCCGNCCTCCAAGTTTTCCCCCCTCCAAGTTTTTCCCCCTCCAAGTTTTTCCCCCTCCAAGTTTTTCCCCCTCCAAGTTTTCCACCCTCCAAGTTTTTCCCTCTCCAAGTTTTCCACCTCGTCCTTTCCTGGTTTTCCCAGTGCCCCAAAGTTCAGCATCTTTGTGAGTTAACACTCCTTGGTGCTAATTTTCTTTAACCATGTCTTGGTGTTTATGGATTTAGAAGTTTTGGGGAAAAAAAAAAACAACTTTCAAAAGTACTTTTTGATATTTTTTGTATTTTGTTGCTTCACGAAGGTTTTGTATTAAGAAATGGTCAAAGTGGGAAAGGATCATACACGGGGTGAACAAATTTCCTTCATTCTTCAAAAAAAAAAATCCCCTAAAATATTTCCTTGCACCACCTATTTGAACATTAATTGTGCTCCGTCCTTGATTAAGGATGCTCCAACAGGAGCCACTTTACACACCTTTACTCCTGTTTTCATTCCTGATGTTTTTATTGGGCTGGAAAACAGGAGCTGGGAATTCCCGAGGCGCTGGGGAGCCGCTTTGGCTTCTCTCAGAGTTGTTCCCTGCAATCAGCTGTGCGTGCTCCCTGCTTTATTGCTTCCTCCCCACAGCCCCACGTGAGTTTTGTCATCTGCTTGATTTTTCACTTAACGCAGCCGCTCCTGACGTCGCGAAACCGGCGGATGAAAGGGAGGGCTCCTGCGGAATCGAAGTTTTGGGAGTGAATTTTTCAAGTTTGCTGACAAGCTGTCAGGCTGAATTCTGCCCTTAACACCAGAAAGAAAAGCTGACTGTCACTGCCAATCTACGGCCTGCGATGACAATTGTGTTTGAGGCACGGTGCCATTTTTTTCCCCCCTCCAGAAATCATTTAAATCATTTGTCTCAGTGGTTTATATTTTAAGCAAGGGTGTGTTTTTCGAATTAAAATGATTTATTTGTGGGATGAAGTGGAAGAACTGGTACGTTTTCATGTGAAGGGATGTGGGTAGTGCAAGATCAAGGTGATTTCAGGGGCTGGCAGATCCCATGAGGAGTGAGTGTTTCCTGGGAAGGGACAGTCCCTGGAGCTGGAGGGTTTGGTTGAAGCTCTGCTTACAACAGGGTGCAGAGCCAAGGTCGTGGTTTGGGCTGAGATCCTGGCAGGAAAGGGAGCACTGAAGTCACTGAGGAGGAAAAAAACAGCCTAAATTTATCCTTCAGAATCCGTGTGGTGGTTTTGAAAGGATTTATTCCATGGAAACTGCAGGGCCTGGGCAGGGACACCTCCCAAACCCATCCCTGGCTTCCTCCTGTCACCTGCTCACCAGATCCGTGACCATTGTCCTCTCCTTCCCCCACCCATGGTGTGCCAGGGGGGAAAGAAGCAACTCTGGAGCAAATACTGGCTGGAGAACAATTGAAATAAATTTAACCAAATTGGACTTTTTCATAGGGATTGCTTCTTGGTTTTCCGATTGAGCTGGGAATTATTCCTGAAGGATGTAGTAATAAGAGGATTCTTTAGTCAATCAATTTTTAGATCTTTTTAAATAAATAATAAATTTTAATTTATTTTTTTTTCTCCTAGATGTTGCTGGCTCTTTTGTCTTAGTAGTTTAAGGGAAGGTTTAACTCCAGGCCATCCTTTTACTTTCCCTAGCTCTTTGTTCCTTGAGGGGGAGGAAGCTCTTCCTTTCTCATCAGCTGGAGGAAACGGCCTCAAGTTGCCCTGGGGGAAGTCTGGATTAGATTGGAGGAAAAAATTCTTCCTGGAGAAGCTGGTCAGGTTTGGAACGAGCTGCCCAGGGAAGTGGTGGTGTCTCCATCCCTGGAAGTGTTCAGAAAACACGTGGATGTGACAACTGGGGACAGGGTTTGTGAGGACCTGGCAGTGCTGGATCAACAGCTGGACTTGATGGTCCTAGAGGGCTTTTCCATGATTCCCTGATTCCATGATTCCCACTCCTCTCCCCCTAAAGAAACTCTCCTGGGAGGTGCCATTTAAACACTTCCATTGGAATCACTGAATTATTCCAGGAACTGATCTCCTGAAGACTAAATATCTGAGGGGACAGGAGTCACATCCAGCTCCACGTTTTCCTGAGCTGGGCTGCAGATCCGAGGTGAAGCATTGTTTGGTCAGGAGATGTTGAGGTGGATAATGTACAGCCTTTCCTGGATGGAAACAAATCCCTGGAATATTTAACAGCAGAAGCCAATTAATCCTTGGTGTTAAACCCTGTTTAGGTTGGATTTTTTTCCTCTATCCTGTGTTTGGGGGGGAAACTGGGGAAGAAAGAAAGAATGAAATGAGGGATGCACTAAATAATGGATGAATGTACCTAGCCAAGATCTGCTGATTAAGTCTTCTTTAGGATTATTGTTATAAATAGGGAGTGCCAGATCCTCAGCTGGAGTAAATGGCCTTGGCTCAAGCCAGTGGAATTGTGCCAGGTTGAATCCACTGAGGATCTGGCCCTTAATTCTGGCAAAGGAGGATATCTGGGGAGGAGGAGAATGATGGGGGCTGTGAGAAGTTTGGTGAGGAGAGCACTGTTTGCCTGCTAATATCAGGGCAAAAAAATGTATCTCATTATTCTTTTGAATTTCGTAATGAGATTCAAGGAACTACTCGATGTGATTTCGTTACATGGAAATGACTTTTCCGCCAAGTGGCCACGTCTTAACCATGTAGGAAGGGAATATTCATGGAAAATTGTGGTGGTTTATTTAATTTTGTGCGTGATTGTCTCTTGCACCAACATTTGTGCCGCTCCTACCTAAAAAAATGCCTCGATGGCCATCACGTGTTCATTGGAAGGAAATAGGAATAAATAGAGTTGATTGTGGAAATTTGTTTCCCACTCTGCTCTTCCACCAGGAGTGAGGTGGGCTGTAATTTTGGATGGCAGCGATTTCAAATCCAACCTGGGGTCTCCTTTGGCTGCGTTTTAGAAAGGTATCAACAAATCAGAACCCAAAGCTGCTGATTTGGTAATTGCTTTAAAAAAACCCAACCAAAAATCAATTTCTGCAGCAGAGGAAATGCACATTGTTCAACAATACCTTAAAATACAGCGTTTGGCCCTCTGGAGTGGACTCAAAAAAAATCTCCAGTTCTGAGATAACACTTTTTAAAGCGGAATACCTTGGAAGGACTAAAAATAACAACACAAACCAGGCTTTTTAATATTCTTAATTCTTCTGACCACAGAATTAATTTCTCAGTCAGAGAGGGGGGCACAGCTCTTTCCTCGTTCTCCAATACCACAAAATCCAGCGTCTGACCATTTGTAGCGGCCACATTTATGCTTAAAAAACCCCCCCAAACCTACCTTAAATAACACCTAAAAATAACACCACGGAACCAAGTTTGTTATATTCCTAATTGTTCTGACCACAGAATTAATTTGCCAGCCAAAGGGAGGAGGGGGGCGGGGGGGGGCACGGCTTTTTCATCACTCCCAGCCTCGGAATATTCAGCGTGTCACAGATGTTCATGAATAATGTCCATTTAGAAGCGTTGGCAGCGAGCTGGCGAGATGAATGAAATGTTGGGGGGATCTGACAGGCAGCACGCTGCTTTGTGATCATTCCAAAGTTCTAATAATCTCCCTCACCTTCCCTGCCTGCCTCTAATGAAAGAGAATAGGTGATTGCACCTCGGGCGATGTTCTGCGCCTAATGACTCCTCCAAAGGCGGGATTTATGGAGAAAAAATTAACTTTGAATGAGGATTGAATTGGCCCTGACAGCCTGATAGACTGTGACACAGATTCTGTGGCAAAACAGACGTAGCCCTAATTGATTATCAATATTTTAAGCAAAGTGATGAAAATAAGCATTAAGTGATGAGAAAGGCAGTCTTAATACAGGAGGCAGTCGCCGGGATCCGGGCGGTCTTTGGGGAGGTCGGCCCCGCTCGCCGGAACGGGATTTCAGCTGTCAGTTCTTCCCTTTCCCTGCCCAGCACCCCGTGTCCCTCTCCAGCCTCTTCCCCTCCCGGGATTCTGCTCAGCATGTTGATATTCCAGCCAGGGATGAGCTCTTCCCTCTCTCCAGAGGAGTTGGTTTCGTGTTTAACCCGTTTGGAGTCAGGAGTCGCTCGGGTCGTTTAGCGGGATTCGGGATGTTCCCTCTTTCCTGCTGGGCTTTCTCCCAGCCCTGGGCCACTTCTGGCCAGTAGATAATGCACAAACCTCTTCCTGAAAGTGGTAACAGTGAAAGGAACCGGGGGGGAAATTGCCTGGTTGGTGG
Organism: Sinosuthora webbiana; assembly: GCA_013397395.1. Lineage (NCBI taxonomy): Eukaryota > Metazoa > Chordata > Aves > Passeriformes > Sylviidae > Sinosuthora > Sinosuthora webbiana. The sequence continues at coordinate 71,088 of VXBN01001622.1, read as the reverse complement.
GAAAGGGTTTATCTTCATGATTATCTTGGTTGTACCCAATACAAACAAATATTTTGGTTACGCCAAAGAGCTACAAATATCCTGGTTAATAAGGCAATGTTTGGGTTTTGTCTGTGCTTTTTTTAGTTGGGTTGCACGTGACTGGATGTATCTTCTACCAAAAATACATTATCTTGGTTTTACCCAGTATAAACAAATACCTTGGTTACGTCAAAGAGCTACAAGTATCTTGGTTAATAAGACAACATTTGGGTTTTGTCTTTGTTTTCTCAGTTGGGTTGCACATGACTGGATGTATCTTCTACCAAAAATACATTATCTTGGTTTTACCCAATATAAACAAATATCTTGGTTATGCCAAATAATTACAAATATCTGGGTTATGCTTTGGAATAAGACAACGTTTGGGTTTTGCCCGTGTTTTTTCAGTTGGGTTGCACATGACTGGATCTATCTTCTACCAAAAATGCATTTAATATTTTATAATTATAATATTTTATAATAGTTATAACTATATTTATTATTTGTATCGGTTGTATTTATTATAATAATTATCATTAATGTATAATGGCTATTTTAATAATTAAAATACATTATTAACATTTAATAAAATGCAGGTAATATTTGGGAAAGCCCTCATGGCTGTGAGCCAGGCGCTCGTTCGCTGTGCCGTAACGGGACATTTATCCCAAAATAACAAATATTTTCTGAAAGGACTGAGGGAAGGGAGCTGAGCAGGAATGCTGCCGAAGAGGTGGGAAATAGCATTCCTGCACCAGGGGGAATCAGTGGGATAACACCTCCCTCCCAAACACCGGCGTGTTTCCCCGGGAATCCAGAGAAGTTTAAAATAACCAGATTTGGGCTGATGGGGAATTTTTAAGCGTGGCTGGCAGAGCTGGGGAGGGGGCAGTGAGCTCCTCCCTCACCCTCATGCTCAGGCCTCTCCAATATCCATAATTAGAGCCTGGTGTAATTAAATTACGGGGCAGGAAGAGCAGAACTTCCCACGTTTGGGAATTGCGGCGTTTCACGTGGAATTAGGGACGACAGGGCTGGTGGGAGCTCTGGTGGCACTGAGAGGTCCATGGACATGATGGACCGGGCAAGTGACCACCCCAAACATGGATTTATGGAATCACAGAATTCCGTGGGTTTATGGGATCATGGATTAATAGAATCATACACACATTTAGGCTGGAAAAGCCCTCTAAGACCTCCAAGAATGTTGGTGGTGCCTCTGGATTTCTGATCAAAACTAAAGGATTTTCCTTTACATTTTGGGCGAGATGTTACTAAAGGCAAAAAACACAGAAAAGCAGCTGAAATCTGGGGTGCTAAAAATGTGTCTGGCGGCGTCACTTTTCCTCCAGAACTCAGAATTCCTGGACGCTGCTCTCGGTGTTCCCGTTTTTAACCCGTCAGGGGAATTTCTCTGAGCAAGTGGTTGTTTGGAGTTTGTGCTGGAATTTGTCGGGTGGATAACACATAATTTCACACGTCAGCCGATGAATATTCAGCAGAGAGGATTTCCACAAGGCTTGATAAATTTAATATACCAGAGCAAAATAGCATGTAAATTAAACAGGGCCCTGTAAATTAATAATGGGCTGCGCTTGTATTTTTACATGTGAGCCGACTGAATATTTTATGAGTGCAAAAATGTTTGTGTTTAAAAAAGGAAAGGTGAAGTCTTTCTGATGAGCGCCGTGGATGGGGTTGGCTGCATTTTAAATGGGATGTCCGTGTGTGTTTTTACCGTTTCTGGGCTTTCTTTTCCTCAAACACGTCTTGTGTTTTCAACTTGGAGCAGTTGGAAAGTTCACAATTATGCTGAATTAATTTGTTTTTCCCGGACCTCTTGTGGTTTGCAGTTGTGGGTGTTCTGACACTCCTGTCTTTTTAATTTTGACAGGAAAATGAAATCCTTTTAGTGAAGGGCTGAGTCTTTCTGCCATGCACTGGGAGAGGGCTCTGCTGCAGGGGCTCCTCCACGCTTTCCAAAATGCCTTTTCCATCCCCAAAACATCCCCTGCCCTGCTTCTACCTTGGAATAATTCCTGGTTTTCCTGGTTTCTCTTAATTAGCAGCTTTGCTTGGAATAATTTCACCTTGGCACAGTGTGAGGCTGGTCAGGATGAAAGCGTCACCCATCCAGCAGGGAGTGCCTCTGCTTCCCAAACCCTGAGCACTTCCACCACCCCAGGGGTTCCAGGGAATCATGGAATTGTTCAGGGTGGAAAAGCCCTCTCAGACCATCAAATCCAACCCTCGAGTTGTCAAGATGTTTTCATGTTGTTTGATTGCAGCTTGGTTTGAGAAAAGCGAATCTCTCAGTGGTTCTGATGGCACTTGTGCATTGAAAAACAAATATATTCACTGAATAATAATAATAATAATAATAATAACAGCATTGAGGAGGAGGAGAAGAAGAAAAGAAGAAGAGAAGGGAGAAGGAGGAGAAGAAAAGGAGAAGGAGGAGAAAAGAAGAGGAAGGAGAAGAAAAGGAGAAAGAGAAGAGGAAAAAGGAAGAAGAGGAAAAGCAGATGGAGGAGAAGAAGAGGAAGAAGAAAAGCAGATGGAGGAGAAGAAAAGAAGAGGAAGCAGAAGAAAAAGGAGAAGGAGGAGGAAAAGAAGAGGAAGGAGAAGAAAAGGAGAAGGAGGAGAAGAAAAAAAGAGGAAGGAGAAGAAGAGGAAGGAGAAAGAGAAGAAGAAAAACAATATAAGAAGAAAAGAAGAGGAAGAAGAAGAGAAGAAGAAGAAGAAAAGAAGAAGGGGAAGAGGAAGGAGAAGAGAAGGAGGAGAGGAAGAGGAAGGATGGACACATCCCATGCCATGTTCTCCAGGATGACCCTGCTGGAGCGGGGAGCTTGAACCACTTGACCCACTGTGGTTCCTCCCAGCCTGGCCCGTCCTGGGACTGAGTGCAGAAATGACGGGAAATGTGGGATGTGTGAAGAGGATCCTCGGCGTTAAATCCTGACCGCAGCTCGGAGGGTCAGCGCCTGTGTTGGTCACGGTGAGCTGTGAGCTCTGACCACTGCTCTGAAGATTCATGGGCTGAGTTAAATTGTTGTTAATGAGCAATTCTGTGCGGAGAATTGTCCTCGTGATACTTCCTAAATTGCCCCGTTGTCCCTCTAATTACCCCGGACTTGAAAGGCCAAGCTCAGCCTCGGCGGCGGTTTTAACTTGACTCACAAGGGCTGGGAATCAGCGGTTTAAAGTTAACAAAGACCAGCTAAAAATTTATTCATTGACCAGCACCGTCTTCCCTGTGTGTTTTAATCTCTTTTTGCCACTGAGATACCCAATGAATTGTTCCTGTGCAGCAACAAATCGGGCAGGAAGAACAAAGTAGCTCGGCGGAATAGATAAATCAAATTTCGGCCGGGTAGTTTATTGAATCTAAATTGTGCCCAGTTGGCCCACGAGCTATATGAGCAATCCATCTTGTGCTGATAATGGAGGGGCTTGAAATCCACCTGATGTTTGCATTATTAAATTCCAGCCTAATGAGCTCTGCTAATACATATTGAAGGCAGTTGTAAGGAGCAGAATGGGAATGGGAGCGGGATAATTTGAAAGAAGCATAAGCCGAGCATTTTACATGACTCAAGGGGTATATCTACAATTACACGTATCGCCAAAATTGAATTTCAATGGGATTTCTATTATCCCCGTTCCTTTTACCGAGGAGAATAAAGTGTAAATGAAGTAAAAGTCTTCGGAGTTACTCGTGGTTTGGTTTTATTATGGGGTTTAATAGATCCTTGCGATGATCTTCGGCGGCAGAAAAGTTTTATTGTTTCGGGGTTTTAAATGTTGTCTAAATATGTGTAAAAGTGGGGAGATGGAAGCAGCTGTCTGGGCAGTGATGGGATCACTTGGCAACACCCTGTTCAGGTTGTGCATTTGAAGGTGGAGCTGGTGGCTCCAAAAAGGAGCGACCCCTTCACCCCCATCCTGAGCTGAACTTGGTGCTCATCAATTATTCCTTAACTCAGGAGGTGCTGGCATTAAATATTTGCAAATCTTTATTGGGTTTATAGTGATTTTCCTCCCTGAGAAAGGCCTGGTTTAAGTGCTGGATGCCTGGTCCTCGTTGGTTCTTTTCTTTCTGGCCTGGTGATACTTTTGAAAACTTAATATTTCATCAAGTATAATGTTATTAGAGACTTATTCTCACTTAGTTCACTCATCAGGCAGTGAGATGGCAATAAAAGAGAATGGCTCCTTTGAGACATTAATGCTTTGGAATAAATGATGTGCTAGAACAGAAATTTAATTAATTTACCGAGTATATTGATAGTCCCTTGTTACTGTGCTGTATATTTTTAATCTTCTTTAACATCTGTAGGAAAGTGTTTGAAAACCCCTGCAGTTGAGCAACTGGTAGATAATTAAGTAATAAGGGAAGAGGTTTCTAGGGGGAAAAAAAAGATTCTTTTTATGGGAGATTGTTGTAACATGGATCAAGCACTGCTGCTGTGATTTGGAGTGAAGAGAAAATTGTGTACTACCTAATAAAGTCCCGAGGAAGAGCTGCCTGACTCCCACTCTGAACACAGCCCTGGAAATATTGTTTTGTTTCTGTTTTATCCTCAAAATGGGGCTGATGGATTACTCACTATGGCAGCAAATCTGCCACTTTATGAGTGCACCACCTTTGGGTGGCTGCAGTTCTGTCTGGGGGCAGCCACGGTGGGGACATTGGGGTTTGGAGAAAAAAAAAAAACCCTTAAAAGTCTCTCAAGGGCTTCACTTACCACCAAATGGACGTGGGGATTTGTATTGAATTAATATTGCCTCTAATACTGACCTGATATTACCCTCCATAATCCCATTTATCCCATTCCTTAACCGTGGGAATGACTTTAAATAAAATAAGATGAAGAACCGAGTTCTGGTCTGTCACACACGTGGATTTTGTTGTGGGGCCTGCAGAAAGGAACATGAAATTGGGGTTAAAGCCCAGGAAATATTCTTTGGCAGGAGGTTGTTGATGACCCATCCCTGGCAGTTTCCAGGTTGGACATTGGGGCTTGGAGCAGCTGGGACAGTGGGAGGTGTCCCTGCCATGGCTGGGGTGGGGCTGGATGGGATTTAAGGCCCTTCCAAACCAAACCTTTCCCTCATTCCATGATCTGGTGGGATCAACTGAACTGATCCCAGCTCTTGTTCTCTTCTTTTTTAGCCAAAGCAGACGAAGCCTTGAAGGCCAAGGAGAGAAGTGAAGAAGAAGCCAAGAGAAGAAAGGAAGAAGGTGAGGGAATTTTCTTTTATTTCATAACAAACCAAAGCCCAGGGAGTCAGAAATGATTATTTTGAGGTGTCCAAGCTCCAGTGGGGCTCTGGGATTTTCCTCCCAGGGGCTGATGATGGAATTTGGTGCCCTGAGCTGCTGCTTTGCAGTCCAGCAGGTGGAAAAATTAAACCAAATGGATTGAAATCTCAGGGAGTGATGGGAAGAGGCATTGCCAACATCCTGAGGGAGCCAATCCAGACAATCCCAGGAGCCTCAAATCCTCACTGGAGCTGGATGGGCTTTAAGGTCCCTTCCAACCGCAACCATGCTGGAATTTCCAGGGAAATGGGGAGGAAAAACTTCTCTACAATTTATTAATAAGCCATGAAAATTGTCCTGGGGTGGCTTTGAAGGGTTGTGAGGATGTCACAGTGTTCAAAAATGAAGAGAAGATTTTTTTTTTTTCCTGAATAATTTCAAATTCATCCATTTGCTGAGGAGTTGGCTCCCAGTTAGGAATGAAGGAGTTCAGCCTCACTGGAAAACACAGAGTGAAATTAAATTGTGGACGAGGCATTGAAGCGTTCCCAGACATCCAGGGGAATTGCACACTGGGAAATTCCAGGTTTTGGTTAAGTTCATGTCCCATCTGGATTCAAAATTCCAGTTTTAGATTGATTTGTATCCCATGTGAATTCAAAATTCCAGCTTTTGGTTAAGTTTCTGTCCGGTATGAATTCTAAATTCCAGTTTTAGGTAGGTTTATGTCCCATATGGATTCTAAATTCCAGTTTTAGGTAGGTTTATGTCCCATATGGATTCTAAATTCTACTTTTGGGTAGGTTTATGGCCCATATGGATTTGCAAACAGGACATTTATCCAGTGCTTAGGGTGTGTTCCCTTCCCTGTCCCAGCCATGCTGGGCTCCAGTGGCATCTTTTGCTTGGAAAAAGAGCATTTTGCATTTTTTCTTAGTTCTTCCTTCCTCACACAACATTTCTGGGTGGTTTTTAACCCTCCTTGATCCCTCCTGGTTTGGTAAAAACCTGTCAGCCCATGAATTCCAACCTGTGACTGATCCCCACCAGAGCACCGTCCAGTCATTGAAATGAAATAAGATAAAGCAAAATTATATTAAATTAAATCTTAAAAAAAAAAATAAAATTCCAAATTACGATTTTAAAAGAATTTTTATTTCTCTAATATTCCTTCTTCGATTTCCCTAACTGGAACCCTCCAAAAGGAAATTCCAGCCTGTTTCAGACAGCCCGCGACTCCTTTACCCCGCGAGCTGCAATAAAAAAACAATTCCACAAATAAAACCAATCCTTCCCCCCAACTCATAAAACCTGGTTATTGCCCACCCCACAGCGAGGGTGTCCTTAACATCCCTTTTATTGTCATTTTATTGCCAAATCGGGTGTGAGATTAGACGTCGGATGTTCCGTGTAATCTGCTCGGAAATCAAATTATTTGACCCCCCGAGCCCAGGCTCTGCCCCTTCCCGCTGCTTTCCTGTTCAATATGCGGCGTTTCCCCGGCATGAATAAAAAATTGAGGACAAATTAGAATCTACAGACAGCTGACCCCAGCTCCAGATTAGAGGCTGGGGGCTTGTGCTGGTTTAAATGTTTTAATTACCACAGTCCCTCCAGCCCGGTGAAGGACACACAGCAAAATGCTGATTTTTTTTTTTTAAAGTGACTAAAAAGCAAAGAAAGAAAGAAAAAGGCTCCCCCACCTCATTTGAATTTTTCAGTTTGATTACATTTGCACTTCCATTGGAGCTATGCTAATTTGCTGCATGAAATTAGGTTTATTAGCAAAAAAAACTGCTACTTTTCCAGGGGTGTTTTCGGTGCTTGGATTTTCACAGTTTGGGTTTTTTTGTTTCCTTGCTTCGGGGCTGTTTGAAAAGTGACCGAATCCAGAGGGGATTTTGCCACCAAAAACTGGGTTTTACTCCAAAAATTTCCAACGGATGAATTCCAAATAGGTGAAACGGGCAAGAGGAAAAATTGAAAAAAAAATGCAAAATTGGAATATGTTGGATGATACTAGGGAGAGGTTTTGAGCTAGTTTCTCTTAATCTACCGCGAATAATAATTATTTTAAATATTGAGTTTAAGAGACATCACGGCAGGGCCACGTGTGGGGAAGGAGGAGCTGGGGACGCATCCGAAAACGAGGAAAAGTCGTGCCAGAACAGAAAACGGGAATTTTTTTGGCAATCAATCATTCCATGGGCGGATGGCTGGGAGGGTGGAGCTGGCTGGGGCCATTCCTTTACCCTGGAATTTGCATTTCCCGGCGTCTTTACCCTGGAATTTGCATTTCCCTGTGCCTTTATCCCGGGATTTGCCTTTCCCGTGCCGGTCCCGGCGCTGAATTGATTCATTCTGCCCACCCCAACCCCTCCTCCCCTGGTAAAGCAACTGCAACATTTTGATAGACTCTGGGGAAATAAATTTGGCAGGAAATCAGCCCCGAGTAGATTTAATTACGGCTCCGAGACCTTTTCCCTTTTCCCGGCTTCGCCATCCCGAACGTCCGCGCCTTTCCCGGGAAGCGGCGGCGCCCAGCTCCGCTTCCCGATTTGTCCCTCCGCGCCGTGATAAGCCAAGCAATTACTGCTTTATTGATTTTTCATCAGGGCAAATTTCAGCTCGATTTTTTTATTCCCCCCCTCCCCTCCCACCTTCGCAAAGGCCGGGGGTGATTAAGTGTTTCCCGTCGGTTTGAGTCCCGCAGAAGCTCCGTGGCACAATCCAATATCCTGAGGTCAACCTCTGCCAGGGAGATAATTCGGCGTCTCGGCCACGTGTGAGGGAGAGGAATCGGGGCTACAAATGCGAGGGGATATCTGTGGAGACAGTTTAATTTGTTCCATTTATATGAACAAGTCGTGTGGCACATGCTTGGGAGAAATACCGTTCGGAATAGGCTCGGGAAGTGAGGCCCACGTGGGCAGGGGAGGGAGGGAGGGATGCAAACGAGGGAGGGAACGTGGCTGGGGGACAGCTGGCCCTTCACCAGGGGACAAACCCCATCCCTGAGGGTCGTTCCCGGGTTTTGCTGAGCTCTCCGTGCTGCTGGGGTGGCTTTTCTTTAGCAGAAGTGAAATTCTTGGGAGTCTTCAGGTGCCACCAACCCAAAGCGTTCCGTGGTTCTGTGATTCCGTGGTTTGGAGTGATGGGGAGGTCACAGGAATAAACATCCATCAGTGTGGTCCACATTGCAAAGGTGATTTCCAACCACCGAGTTTTTGGGGAAAGGTTTTTCCTTTTTTCCAAAGTTAGAATGTGCTGAAAAACCTGGAGGACTCGACTTGGAGAAAATCCCTTAATTATAAACTCTCTAAACCCAAATGAAAAGTTTTACTTGTGTAAATTAATCCTTAACCTGCCGGCCAGGAGTTCTCACATGAACAATCTCATCCATGGCCACCAGAGAATATCCTGAGCTGGGAGATATCCCCAGATTTGTCCAGGCCCTGGCCCTGCCCAGGACACCCCAACCCCCTGATTTCCCTCCCCATTTCCTTCAGAGGGAGCTGGAAGCCTTTCCTTGGCTGTAATGGAAATTACAGCACAGCCCGGACGTGCCAGGAGAAGATTTGCTGGGGTGAGGTCAGTCTGCAATAAGTTAAAGTGCTTTACTCAAGCCTGGATTGGGATGCCCTAAAGTTCATCAGTTACTGCCTCAGGTCCTCATTTATCTTCAGTAAATTTTCCTGGAGTTCACCGTGGTGGCCAAGACCAAACTCGACCTGCTCAACCCCCCGAACTCTTTAATACAGATCGTGCATTTAGGTGAAGACGTGGATTATTTTTTTTTTCCTGCCTTCTCAAAGCTGGAAATTCCCAATATTCCTGGTTTTTGCCTCGATGGTGGCAGGTTTGGTGGCCCACCCTGGGTGTCCCCAGTGTCACCTCATTAGGCTGCCACCAACACCTGGTGTTGTGCTGCTGCTCCCGGGGGCTGCTCCAGCAGCTGGCACACTCTGTCATCTCCTTTTATCTCTGATTAATCTTCAGAATTGCTGGCTTGGAATTGAAAGGGGGCAGGAAAAAAATTAAGGAGGAGGTAAAAAAAGCCAAGTTTTGGTGCCGTGGCAGAGTGTGGCCTGTGGTGATAATGAGAGATGGGAAGGGTAAAGGGGAATTTGGGGTTTGGGCCACTCTGTGTGTCCAGAGCTGAGGGAAGGGGAATTGGAAAGGGGATCAATGACCCCCCTCCCCATGGATAAGGGCTGCTGGAGGAATCAATTCCTGCCTTTTTATTAAAGCTGCTGTAATTAATAATCACTTCTAATTGTGGGCCTTGAATTTTACCCTGCTTTGTGCCTGCCCATCCTCTCCTTCCCTCTTCTGCTTCCCTGTTTTCCCTGAAGAGCCCCAACCCCAATGTCCTGGTGATGCTCCAGGGCTGGGAGAGCTGGGAATGCTCACCTGGAGAGGAGGAACTCCAGGGAGAGCTCAGAGCCCCTTCCAGGACCTAAAGGGGCTCCAGGAGAGCTGGAGACGGACTGGGGACAAGGGCTGGAGGGACAGGACACAGGGGGTGGCTTCCCACTGTCCCTGGGGAGGGATTTTGGGAAGGAATTCCCAGATTTGCTGTGGCTGCCCCTGGATCCCTGGCAGTGTCCAAGGCCAGGTTGGACAGAGCTTGGAGCAGCCTGGGACAGTGGGAGGTGTCCCTGCCCATGGCAGGAGTGGGAATTAAATGTTCTTTAATCCCTTCTCACCCAAACCACGCCACGAATCTTTAAAAAATATCAAAGTATATTTGAAGCTGATATTTGAGTGATTTCCTTTGAGCAATCACAGCTGGTGTCATTAAAGTTTTACTGTTCTACAAGTGAAACGGGGAAAAAAAAATTATGATCTCCCTAACAGGGAAATTTATGATTTGTTTTTTACGAATTAAAAGTCGTGAGATCGTCTTGGAATCTCAAGATGAGAAACAAATCTGATTCCTGTACTTCATTAGGGTTGTTTGTTTCCCTGTCATCTCCCTGGCATTTATTTGTGCTGAAGGAGAAGTCACTTAAGGGAATGGGGCTGTAAAAACCATCATGGAATTGGTTATTGGGCTTCAGTCAGTTGAGACACAAATTTATAGCTGAGTATTGAAAAGCTGCTTCTGAAGGGCAAATAGACAGGGGTGTTTGGGGAATAAACAGGGAATTATGGGGAAATAAATAGGGGTGTGTGGGGAAAATAAATAGGGGTGTAGGGGGGAAATAAATAGGGGTGTATGGGGGAAATAAATAGGGGTATGTGGGGAAAATAAATAGGGGTGTATGGGGAAAATAAATAGGGGTGTATGGGGGAAATAAATAGGGGTATGTGGGGAAAATAAATAGGGGTGTATGGGGAAAATAAATAGGGGGTTATGGGGAAATAAATAGGGGTATGTGGGGAAAATAAATAGGGGTGTATGGGGAAATAAATAGGGGGTTATGGGGAAATTAATAGGGGGTAATGGGGAAATAAATAGGGGTGTATGGGGAAAATANGGTTATAGGGAAAATAAATAGGGGTATGTGGGGAATATAAATAGGAGGTTATGGGGAAAATAGACAGGGATGTATGGGAAATAAATAGGGGGTTATGGGGAAATTAATAGGGGGATTATGGGGAAATTAATAGAGGGTTATTGGGAAAATAGATAGGAATTTATGGGAAATAAACAGGAGTATATGGGGAAAATAAATAGGGGTGTATGGGGAAATTAATAGGGGGTTATAGGGAAAATAAATAGGGGTATGTGGGGAATATAAATAGGATGCCCATGGCAGGAGTGGGAGGGATGTGTGGGAAATAAATAGGGGTGTGTGGGGAAAATAAATAGGGGGTTATGGGGAAATAAATAGAGATATATGGAAGAAAATTCCAGATCCATTTGCTCAAACCACACTCTGGTGTGGGGATTTTATTTGGATAAAAACTGGGGGATTGGGGACGTGGGCTGTGTGAACGTGGCACTTCCAGAGGGGGTTTTTCTGGGAATTTATGGGATGAACATGAGACTTCACTGGGAATTTGTCCTCTTTGGGCTTGGCTGAGGCCCGGATAAACTGGGAATTTCGAGGTGGGTGATATTTTATTGGTGCTGGAGCGAGTGACTTTATTCCATATCCCAGCTAAAGGCTGGCAAAGAACCGGGAAAATAATTCAAGCAACATTTTTCCTAAACGTGCATTCCCTTTTCCCTGCAGCCAGCCCAGGATGTCTGGGGACACCAGAGGTGGTGGGAGCTGCTCTGGGACCTTTCCCCTTTTTGGGGTTCTGGGATCCCTCCTGGAATAAAGGGCTGGAAGTCCCTGACTCTGTAGGATCCTACAGAACACAGGATCCCTTGGGAGGGCTCTGTGGGGTTCCCACAGGCCAGGGGGGGAGAGAAAAGGAGCCCTGGGCACGTGCCAGCAGCACTTTTTGAAGCGCCGACACAAAGCGATTCCCTGGAAAAAGCTGGAAAACCTCCAAGCTGCAGCCCTGCTGTCCTGCCCGGCCTCACAGCTCGCTTCCACCACGCCACCCCAAATTTTTCCCCCCTGTACCCCATTCTCCAACCCCATTTTCCTCTGCAAAATCAGGAATTCTTGCTCTGCCCTGTGGTTTGAAGGTGGACAAATCCCTCTGTAGGAATCACGGGTGTGGGATCCCCAGTGGAGGCCGTGCCTCCAGCCCAGAGGTTATTTGGGATGGAGGCCTGGGAGAGATGGAGGCAGGCAGTAATTGCCTTTAAGATCAGAGCACAAAAAGCATTACCTTGGATTTTTTTTACAAGGCCAGCGAGCAACAAAAGAGCAGTAATTTATGAGCTCAGCGTAAAAGAAGAGCATAATTGCATTAAAAATTAATGCTAATGAACACTAAAATGGGGAAGGTGGTTATGATGAAAGTTTGGATTCATCTTCCCCCGGCTTGAATGATGGCTGGTGCCTTGATTAATGGCTTAATTTCTATCAATTAGCGGGGGAGAAATCTCCACTGAGACCAAGGGTAAATTGAGCGTCGAGTTACAGCCCCGGCTTTGTGTGCCCAGGAAGGAGCTCCGGTGTCAGGGCGGGGACAAATCCAGGAAAATTTCCCGTGCCAGGGGCTGTCCCCACCCCTCCGCTGCCTGAGCCCCCGGGATGGTTGCAAAAAAATATCCCCCAAAAAAAGCCCCAAAATTTGGGCTGTGGGGAGGGAAGTGGTGAAGGCGACCTGCACGCAGGAAATTCCAGTAGAAAATTCACCTTTTAAATTCAAAGGTCTTAAAATTCAGGGTTCTTAAAATATATTTTCTTAAAATTCAGTGTTTTTAAACGGTATTTTCTTAAAATTCAGTGTTCTCAAACTGTCTTTTCTTAAAATTCAGTGTTCTCAAACTGTCTTTTTCTTAAATTTAAGGTCCTGAAATTCAGAGCCCACTGGCTGAACTTTCCCCTCCTGCTTTCTGCTGTATTTTATACCTGATGCTCCCAGGTTTTTAAAAAAAGAAAAGCTGGTAGTGTCCAGACTTGGTTGAAAATCCTGTAAAAATGAGGTTTTTTATCTGTATTTTGATACAGATGTCAATTTGATATCTATAGAGATATATCAAACTATGTATCAATATGTATTTATATAGATATCAATATTTTGATATATGTGTCTATATCATTAGAGACATTAATGTACCAAAATAGCAAACTTAGTCTGGTTCTCTCTGTAGGATTCTCTCCAGTAAGCACCACAGTGCTCACAAAATGCTATTTTTAATATATTTTAATGCTATTTTTCACGTATTTTAATGCTATTTTTCACATATTTTAATGCTATTTTTAATAATATATTTTAACAACCTCGCTTTCGCAGGATTTTAAAGCGAGCCTGGACAAAGTTTTTCTTGTTAATTGGCGTTTTTCCAGCTTGACTTGTTAATCCTGTGTGCTCCCTCCCCATGGAAAATAAACACCGGGGTACTCCCAACTTGCTGCTTTAATGAATTTAATTGTTTTTTTCAGGTGAATGTTGGGAGCAGAGAAGGGAGCAGGCAGAGCTTTCTCTGCCCCGTTTCTCTTTTTGGGGTGTTTTTATTGTTCCTATGACTTTGGCTGGGAAAATCCCTTCCCTGGAAATCCCTGGAGTTGGGAAATGTGGGGCCGAGGGTCGGGAATGGGAAACCTGGATAAGGGATGAGGGGGATGGAGGCTGAGCCCAAAATCCAGGGTGGAGCTGCAGGGATGGATCCTGCAGGTTTGGGTGCTGCAGGGATGGATCCCTCAGGGATGGAGCTGCAGGGATGGATCTCGCAGGTTTGGATCCCTCAGGGATGGATCCTGCAGGTTTGGATCCCACAGGGATGGATCCCACAGGGATGGATCCCTCAGGGATGGATCTCGCAGGTTTGGATCCCTCAGGGATGGATCCTGCAGGTTTGGATCCCACAGGGATGGATCCCACAGGGATGGATCCCTCAGGGATGGATCTCGCAGGTTTGGATCCCTCAGGGATGGATCCTGCAGGTTTGGATCCCACAGGGATGGATCCCACAGGGATGGATCCCTCAGGGATGGATCTCGCAGGTTTGGATCCCTCAGGGATGGATCCTGCAGGTTTGGATCCCACAGGGATGGATCCCACAGGGATGGATCCCTCAGGGATGGATCTCGCAGGTTTGGATCCCTCAGGGATGGATCCTGCAGGTTTGGATCCCACAGGGATGGATCCCACAGGGATGGATCCCTCAGGGATGGATCTCGCAGGTTTGGATCCCTCAGGGATGGATCCTGCAGGTTTGGATCCCACAGGGATGGATCCCACAGGGATGGATCCCTCAGGGATGGATCTCGCAGGTTTGGATCCCTCAGGGATGGATCCTACAGGGATGGATCCCACAGGGATGGATCCCACAGGGATGGATCCTACAGGTTTGGGAGCTGCAGGGATGGATCCCACAGGGATGGATCCCACAGGGATGGATCCCGCAGGTGTGGATCCCGCAGGTTTGGATCCCCCAGGGATGGATCCCGCAGGTTTGGATCCCCCAGGGATGGATCCCGCAGGTTTGGATCCCCCAAGGATGGATCCCCCAGGTGTGGATCCCGCAGGGACGGAGCTGCAGGTTTGGATCCCCCAGGGATGGATCCCTCAGGTGTGGATCCCTCAGGTGTGGATCCCCCAGGGATGGATCCCTCAGGGATGGATCCCGCAGGGATGGATCCCGCAGGTGTGGATCCCTCAGGTTTGGCTCCCACAGGGATGGATCCCACAGGGATGGATCCCGCAGGTGTGGATCCCGCAGGTTTGGATCCCGCAGGTTTGGGTGCTGCAGGGATGGATCCCTCAGGGATGGATCCTGCAGGGATGATGGAGCTGCGGGGATGGATCCCGCAGGTTTGGAGCTGCAGGGATGGATTCCGCAGGGATGATGGAGCTGCAGGGATGGAGCTGCAGGTTTGGATCCCGCAGGTTTGGATCCCTCAGGTGTGGATCCCACAGGGATGGAGCTGCAGGGATGGGTCCCACAGGGATGGATCCTGCAGGTTTGGATCCTGCAGGTTTGGATCCCGCAGGTTTGGGTGCTGCAGGGATGGATCCCCCAGGGATGGATCCCGCAGGTTTGGATCCCACAGGGATGGATCCCGCAGGTTTGGATCCCCCAAGGATGGATCCCCCAGGTGTGGATCCCGCAGGGACGGAGCTGCAGGTTTGGATCCCCCAGGGATGGATCCCTCAGGTGTGGATCCCTCAGGTGTGGATCCCCCAGGGATGGATCCCTCAGGGATGGATCCCGCAGGGATGGATCCCGCAGGTGTGGATCCCTCAGGTTTGGCTCCCTCAGGGATGGATCCCCCAGGGATGGATCCCGCAGGTGTGGATCCCGCAGGGATGGATCCCCCAGGTGCGGATCCCTCCGGGACGCTGCGCTCGGGGCATCCCCGGTCTCGGCGTCGCGGCTCCGGCGCTGTTGAGTGAGGCGGTGCCTCCCTCTAACGGCAGCGGAGCCCGGCCGGGAAACGGGATCAGCCGCACGACATCCCGGGGAATATCCCGGGAAATATCCCAGGATATACCCCAAGAAATACCCCAGGGAATATCCCGGGATGGCCCCGCTCCAGCCTGGAGGAGCAGGAGGGATTTGGAGTGCCGGGAATGCTGCATTCAGAGCTTGCAGGGACGGGACATTCCTGGGCTGATTCCCTCTGGAGTTTGGGAGTCCCTCCGGTTGTTGGGAGGTCTCAGCTCTGGAGTGGCCACTGAGGCTCCAGGGGACATCTCGGGGAAGTTCTCCAGGAGACATCTCCAGGGGGGATCTTTGGGGAAGTTCTCCAGGGATGGTCCTCAGGCAGCTCCCAGTGGCCTCAGAATTCCAGCACTTGGGCTGGGAAGGGTCTCAGGACTCTGGGATACAGCAGGATCAGGGTCAGGACAACTGATCCTGATCCAGACAAAGAGGATTTGGGGCAGGAAAATTCCCTGCACACCAGAGCTCCGAGGTTCTAAAATCCAGAGGTGACACAGCCACAGTGAGTCCCCCCTGTCCTGCTGGATTTTTCCTCCTTTTCCCAGTGCTGAGTGCAGAATCCAGGATCTCCCACAGCCAGGGAGGGTTTTTTGGTGTCATCCACTGCAAATTATCCAGGGAAAACTTCATTTCTTCCTTAATTTGTCACTTTGTGCAGCTTGAGTGAAACTGGGCTCAATTAAACACCGTGGGATGTGTGAAAAGCCAGGGGTTTAGATTTAGAGGAAAATGAAATTTAAAGAAAAAAGCCAGTTCTGTTGGAAAACACACAGCTCTGTAAGGCAGCAGGATAAAAATATCACTTCCAATAACCCCAAATAAAACGGGATCAAAGGGGAAATGTTTTCTGCTGTAGTTGTTTGTTCAGTCTGGGATCTGGGGGTGTCTCCTTCTTTTAATCCTCAGCTCGAAAGAGCAAGAAAAAATAGCAGCAGCTTTTAATTTTTTTTTTCTGTATTTCAAAGCTTTTTATGGAAAATGTGTTATATTTGTAAATTAAATTAACCCCTTAAATCTAATTAGCAATATAGGGAGAACCAGATTCTGAGGGATATTTGAGGTTTATTCTCATTGCTTGGATTTTGGAGTTAGACCTGCTTGAAAAAAAAAATCTCTTTAAGTTCATGTTCATGGTCAGGATTATGGATAAGGAGCAAATCCATAAAAAATTTACACTCAGGGATTATCCCAGAAACATTTAAAACATTTTTTGGGTTTTTTTTGTTTAATGGATCATTCACAAGATATTGTTGGTCATTTAATGCTTCTATTTCAGTGATTTTAAAACTCTTGAGTGGAATAAATTTNGAAAAAAAAAATCTCTTTAAGTTCATGTTCATGGTCAGGATTATGGATAAGGAGCAAATCCATAAAAAATTTACACTCAGGGATTATCCCAGAAACATTTAAAACATTTTTGGGTTTTTTTTTTTGTTTAATGGATCATTCACAAGATATTGTTGGTCATTTAATGCTTCTATTTCAGTGATTTTAAAACTCTTGAGTGGAATAAATTTTGTCCTTAAGGAAAAAAAAAAAAAAAAAAAAGGAATATTTTAGGCAGAGCTCTCAGGGAAGTTTTCCTTCCACCTGATTTGTAGAATCTTGGAATTCTCTCTTTTACTTTCATCTGATTCTCTGCTCTTTCTAATCATTGTGTGTGGGGTGCTTTGGTGTCATCCACTGCAAATTATCCAGGGAAAACTTCATTTCTTCCTTAATTTGTCACTTTGTGCAGCTTGAGTGAAACTGGGCTCAATTAAACACCGTGGGATGAGTGTGAAAAATCCAGGGCTTTAAATTTAAAGAAAAACGAAATTTAAAAAATGAATTTCAGTTCTCAGGTGACATCCCAGCTTCTTGCTGGTCCAGCCTGATCCCACAGGAATTCACAGCTATAAACCAGGCTGTTTTATATGTTGTATAAATATTTAAAAAATATTTATATCTGGGGGGGGATAGCCAGAGATGTAAATAGAGAATGGTAAAATTCTGAATTCTCCCTGAAGGATGATGATGATGATGATGATCCCAGTTAAACTGGGAAAACAAATCACCTTTTTATTAAAACCCAGCCCTAATCCAAGATTTAGTTCCTTTTTTTTTTCCCCCACTCTAACAGGGTAAAAGGACTCACCATGCACTGAGTTAGTATTGATTTGATTTTATTTTTTTTTCCGGTCTGAAGCTTTCTGACTCCATTATTTTTGATTTTCCTATGAAATCCAAATCCCAGCCCCTGACAGCTGACAAACAACAGCTGGAAGTCGTTTTATCTCCCAATGATGTGTTTGTCAAAACTGCCCTGCGCTAATGGGCTCTGCTCCCTCCCGTCCATTCCCCCTTAATGTCCCTGTTAATGTCCCTGATGTCACCAGCAGTTCCCTGATTTGTCATTCCCAGTGCTCGGTGCAGGGTCTGGGAGGGATCCTGGAGCTGCCTGGGATTTGGGGGAAGCTGGAGTCTGAGTCTGGGGGTTTGGAATCTCCTTTGCCTGGATTTAATCAGGGTCTTTTATTTACCCTCGGTGAATTCTGATTCCCTCTCCCCAGCTGGAATTGGGGTATTTGATTTATCCCAAAAAATCTTTAGGAATCTGTTTGAAAGGAGAAGGTTTCATCACCAAGGGAGCAGGAATTGGGGTATTTGATTTATCCCCAAAAAATCTTTAGGAATCTCTTTGAAAGGAGAAGGTTTCATCACCAAAGGAGCAGGAATTGGGGTATTTGATTTATCCCAAAAATTCTTTAGGAATCTGTTTGAAAGGAGAAGGTTTCAGCACTAAAGCAGCAGGAATTGGGGTATTTGATTTATCCCAAAAAATCCTGAGGAATGTCTTTGAAAGGAGGTTTCAACACCAAGGCAGCAGGACTGGCAAACACAAGTTTAAATGTAGCAAATTGGGTTTTTTTTCTTCCAAATTCCCCCCAAAAATCAGGCTTGAAGTTTTATTTGTGGACTTTGCTGTAGTGCAGCTCCTGTCAGCTTGGAATTATGGGATGGTTTGGGTTGGAAGGACCTGAAATCCCATCCAAGGACAAGGCAGGGACACCTTTCACTACCCCAGGGTGCTCCAAGCTGCCCTTGGACACTTCCAGGGATCCAGGGGCAGCCACAGCTGCTCTGGGAATTCCATCCCATGAATTCCTTCCCAATATCCCATTTAACCTCTGTCCATGTGAAGCCATTCCCTGTGTCCTGTCCCTCCATCCCTTGTCCCCAGTCCCTCTCCTGGAGCCCCTTTAGGCCCTGCCAGGGGCTCTGAGGTGTCCCTGGATCCTTCCCTTCCCCAGTTATCCCACAAATCCTTAGGGCAGGCTTTGGGATGTTCCCATGGCCTCTCTGGGGTTATTTTTACTCAGAGCTCTCCCCTATAACAAGAGATTTTGGGGCTGCATCACAACGAGCAGTTTGTCCTGGTGTGTCCCAAAACCTCCTCCAGGCAGGGCTGGGGATCCCAGCATTTCACCAATCCCATAAATTCCCCAAATCCCCCAAATCTCCCCTCCCTGTGCAGACCAAGCCACCCTCCTGGACCAGGTGAGGAGAGTGAAGGAGATCGAGGCCATCGAGAGCGACGCCTTCGTCCCGCAGACCTTCAGGTCCAGCAAAGAGGTCAAAAAGGTACAAATCCCTTCCAAAAAGGGACAAATCCCTTCCAAAAAGGGACAAATCCCTTCCAAAAAGGTGCATTTTCCTTCTAAAAAGGTACAAATTCCTTCCAAAAAGGGACAAATCCCTTCCAAAAAGGGACAAATCCCTTCCAAAAAGGGACAAATCCCTTCAAAAAAGGGACAAATCCCTTCTAAAAAGGGACAAATTCCTTCCAAAAAGGTACAAATTCCTTCCAAAAAGGTGCATTTTCCTTCCAAAAAAGTACATTTCCTTTCCAAAAGGTGCATTTTCCTCTCAAAAAGGGACATTTCCCGTCCAAAAAGCTGCATTTTCCTCCCAAAAAGGTGCATTTTCCTTCTAAAAAGGGATATTTTCCTTCCAAAATGTGTATTTTCCTTCCAAAAAGGTGCATTTCACTTCTAAAAAGGGACATTTTCCTCCCAAAAAGGTACATTTTCCTTCCAAAAGGGACATTTTCCTTCCAAAAAGGTGCATTTTCCTTCTAAAAAAGACATTTTCCTTCCAAAAGGAAATCCCTAAATCCACATGAAATCCCACCAAGGGCTCCCTGCTGGTCTCAGGGTGGGTTCAGGGAACTGAAATGTGGCAGAATTTAAGGAAATCACCCAGTTTGAAGATATTTTTTTTGTTTTTAGAAGAAGCAGAATTAAAATCCCAACTTAATCAGGCATTTACTTTGTAATTAAAGCAGAGATGATTTTAATGCTGCCTAACTAAAGCCAGACTTTAATTCTGTATTTATCCCCTGCAAAGAAGCAGTTTGATTTTCAATCAGCTTCCCAGAAACCCAACAGGAGACCTCCAGAGCCCAGAACTCACCTGAATTTTGGCCACCAGCAGTTCCAGGGAACTGGTTTGGGATATTTTCATTTCCCCACCTGGCAGTGAATGTTTGGAATTCCTGGTTGTTTTCTCTCAGGAAGGAAAATCCCTGGTTTGCCTTTCCAGAAGTCTCCAAGAAAAGCTGATGCAGCTTCTTCAGGAAGTGATCCAAAATCCCAGTGGTGCACTTTTTCCAAGCTCTCTCCCTTGTCCCTTTTTTTGGTCACTTTGTCCCGTTTGTCCTGCTGAGGACGCTCAGAACTCTTTCCATGAGGATCCTGTCAGGGAAAACAGCCAAGTGCAGGGTTAAGGCACTGCCACATCTGGGAATTTTGGGGATAAACCACTCCAATTTTGTGTTTTTGTTCCTTTTTCAGCCCACAGAAGCCCCTGAGCTGCAGCAGGAGCCTGTGACTGTGGGAGCAGCAGCCCCTGAGGCAGCAGCTGCTGAGAAGGAGCCTCCAGCTGCCAACATCCCCACTGCCATCAAATACCAGGACGACAACTCCTTGGCACATCCAAATGTGAGTGTTTGTTCCATTTTTTTAGGCAGGATTTATCCCATCTTGAGCTTTAGTGCAGCCCCTGGAAGGAGAAGTGACCCCACAGCCTTTGCTGCTCACAAAATCCCTCCTCTGGAGGTGTTGGGGTGAAGAGGATCCCACTCCTCTCACCACCCAGAATAATCCCACGGGAGTTTTGGAGTTACAAATGGATTTTAGAGCGAAATGTAATTGATGTGACGCTGGGGAATTGAAGAGAAATAAAAAAATTCAGGACAAATTGGGTTCTGTAAGGTGGAAAACTCAGAATTTGCCCATTTTGCCAACTTGAAAAGTTTTAAACACAGGACAGACTTCAAATAATTTTAAATCACTGTGGTTAAACTTGAGGAAATACCTTTGGGAGCCCTTCAGTTGGAAACAAAAGGACTTCAGTAGAGGTTTTTTAAGAATCATAAAGTTAAAAATGACTTGCAGTGAAGGAATCAGGGTGAATTCTCTAGAGTGGACACAGAGAACAGAGATCAGGACGTGTCCAATATGATTAACTCCAGTTCCCAATGACTGTGACCTTTAAGTCCCCTCCCAAGCCCAACTGTTTTAGGATTCCCTGACAAGTTTTATGGACGTTTTGGGATCACCTTTGTCTCCAGCCTTTCCCTGTGGGCACTGGGAGGGCCGTGGGTGTTGCAGGAGCTGATGGCAGAGCTGGAGTTGCTGATGGTGCCACCTTCTCTCCCCGTGTCCAGCTGTTCATGGAGAAGGCCCAGGCTGAGGAGAAATGGTTCCAGAGGTTGGTGGCTCTGCGCCAGGAGAGGCTGATGGGGAGCCCCGTGGCCTGACAGCTCCCAGGGCCACTTCCCACACGGAATTCCTGCCCTCAGCTCTTCTCTTTGTCTCCTGGAGGAGATTGGGATGAGCTGTGCAGGTAGGGAGGGTTTTACCTGCATAACCAGGGATGGTCTGTCCTGATTCCTGTGAAAAACCAGGGATGTCCTGTCCTGCTCCAACTGGATAACCAGGAATGTTCTGCCCTGATTCCTGTGAAAAACCAGGGATGTTCTGTCCTGCTCCATCTGGATAACCAGGAATATCCTGTCCTGGTTCCCCTAAAAAAACCAGGGATGTTCTGTCCTGCTCCATCTGGATAACCAGGAATATCCTGCCCTGGTTTTCCTGAATGATCAAGACTTTTCTGTCCTGCTCCACCTGAAAAACCAGGAGTTTTCTGTCCTGGTGCCCCTGGATAACCAGGAATGTCCTGTCCTGCTCCCCCTGGATAACCAGGAATATCCTGCCCTGGTTTTCCTGAATGATCAAGACTTTTCTGTCCTGCTCCACCTGAAAAACCAGGAGTTTTCTGTCCTGGTGCCCCTAGATAACCAGGAATATCCTGTCCTGCTCCACCTGGATAACCAGGACTTTTCTGTCCTGGTGCCCCTGGATAACCAGGAATTTTCTGTCCTGGTTCCCTCCAAGCTGGAGAAGGCCAGGGCAGCACAACCAGGGGCATTTCCTTTTTTTGTTGTTTTTTTTGGAGGGAATTCCTCAGGTGCAAAAACACCTGGAAGCTCATGAATAAAACAATGAAGCTCATGAATAAAACATCATTTTGTCCCTCCCAATCCAAAAAAAAAAATTCTAGAACCAGGTGGGAGTTGGGAGAAAAGTGGGAAACTGAGGCTCAGGGCTGGGACAGTGAGTGCCATCCCAGGATCCAGGATCCATCAGTGTTCTCCCTTCCTCCTTCCTCCTGTGGAATCCTGAATATCTGGGCAGGGAATATCCTGGATATCCTGGCTGAGGGGATCTTCTCTGTGGATTTTATCCATCTCAGCATTGCTGGAATTACCAAATTATGGGATTTTCACACACCTGGTTCTGGGCAGTGGCTGTTCCCAGCCCATGGAATTCCCTTTGGTCATTTGGGACTTTTAAATAATCCAAGTTTAGTGTGAACATCTGAATTTAACCTGGATAAACTTCCCCCCAAAATCTGCCCATCGTCCATCTAAGTGCAGGAGATCAAGGAAAGCAAATCAATGGAATATAAAAGTGTTTCTTCAGCAAAGCTGGGAGGAGACTCACCTGAGGAGAGGAGAGGAGAAAAGGGAGCCCCACCTCTGGATGTGCCTCCCTGGACCTGCCCAGCAGCAGCTTTCCCTTTTTTTGGGGGATTATTTCTCCTGGTTCTCAGATCTGTGGTGATAAAAAATGGAGGCTGCCTCTGGAAATGGACTTTGGTTTTCTTTTTTTATTTTTATTTTAGATCCCAGATGTAAAAGGAAAATGTAGTGAATTTGCATTCTGAAAATTTTTTACTTCCTCTATGAAGTGTTAGTTCGATTTTATCCTGCATCAAAGTATCCCAAGACCTTGGCTGCAGGAAAAAATGGGGAAAAAAATTTGTTTCCCTTGTTTCATTTCAGCCTTTTCAAATGGGAAATCTTTGTCATTGCCGTGTTTTCTAATCACCTTTTATGTTTCTTTCATAGAAAATAAAAAAACTGTTTGATGTCCACGGAAGGTCCTGGTGTAAATTCCTCTTTTCACTCATTGTGTTGGATAATTTTGGTGCTTTTATTGGATGTAAAATGATTCCTTTTATTTGCAGCCCTGCAGAACATTAGCAAATCTTCTGTAAATAGATTGAAGGTCTTAGATTAATAAACAGGAATCGTTTGTTTGTTATTTATTGTTTATTAATCAACATCTCAACCTGCTGGAGGAGAGTTAGGAGCAAAAGCTGGGAAGAAAAATGGAAAGAACATTTAGATAATCGCAGCTGGATGGAAAATGCACTGAAATATTCCAGACATCGGTGGAAACACGGAGCCCTCGGTGCAGACCTTTTCCACCCAGCTACAGAAAACCACCCAAAGCCAGGAAGAAGAAGGTGAAGAAAGACCCAGACAACGCCCCAAATCTTCCATCTTGCCCCCTTAAATTTAATTGTTTCACCCTGTGAGATCACACACTCCTATTCAAACTCCACACCCACAACCCCAGTGCTGTCACTCAATTTTGGGAGCCTGTTCCACACCCTCAAGTCAAACGTGGTGTTTCCCTGAGGATCAGCACCTTTTAGCACAGACAGCCTGACATTTTCATTCTCCAGGGCGATCTCATGGTTTTTGGTCCGATATTTCCGAAGGTTTTGGTGCTGCAGTGACGCTGCCGGAGCAAACCCTCCCGGCCAGAGATGGGATGTTGCTGCTCCTGCTGCAGCCACTCCAGGAGGGCAGCCCTGCCTCATCCCGAGGCCTCTCCCCCAGCACCGACCCCAAACCAGCCCCTGCCTGCTGACAGTTCCCATCTGGCAGCTCCTGAGGAGGGAGTTATTTTTGGTGGGGATCCTTGAACTCCAGAAACCTCCGTGGGGAGGGATCAGCTGGCGCTGAACCCGGGCCTGGAGGGGCTCTGGACGCTCCTGGGCTGGAGAGTGACACCAGATCCTAAAAACACAATTAACCAGGGTTGAAAATGTTTATTTCTTGTAGTTTGGGCTTGGGGCAGCTTTGCCTGGTTGGGTTTGCCCTGTTTGATGAGGGCTGGGCCGGGTGGGGACACTGGGAATGAGCCCCTGAGTCACTCCGGGATTGTCACCCGGGGGACACGGGGTGCTGGCTGCTCCTGCTGGGAGGTGACAGGAGCTGAAGGCTGAGTGCTGCCAGCAGGGTGAGCTCATCTCCCAGCCCTGCTCCCACATTCCAGGGGAGAGGAGAAGCTCCAGGGAGAGCTCAGAGCCCCTTCCTGGACCTAAAGAGGCTCCAAGAGAGCTGGAGAGGGACTGGGGACAAGGGATGGAGGGACAGGACACAGGGAATGGCTTCCCACTGCCCGAGGTTAAATGGGATATTGGGCTGGAATTCTTGGGCTGGAATTCCCAGAGCAGCTGTGGCTGCCCCTGGATCCCTGGCAGTGCCCAAGGCCAGGTTGGACATTGGGCTTGGAGCCCCTGGGACAGGGGGAGGTGACCCTGGGACAGTGGGAGGTGTCCCTGCCATGGCTGGGGTGGGAATTAAATGGTCTTTAAGTTCCTTCCCACCCAAACCACTCCAGGATTCTGTACCAGTGAATTCAATAGTGTTTTGGTATAAATTCTCATCTCATTTCAGGCCTTGTACCAATTCCTGAACTGGGCAGTTGAAGAGATATTTAAATCCGATATTAATGTCCATGTTCTTGCACCTCTCCCTCCAGTCCTTGCTTTTATCTGACATTTCCCAACAATTCCTCACCAGCTGCCTTGGCAGAAGCTGATGTCACCTGTGGCCTCAAGTCACCTCTAGGACAGCACAATCCAAAGGCATCTCCCCAAAAAAATACACTGAGACCAAAATAGCTGGAAAAACCCCAATTTTTACTAACTCTGCTGTCTCTCACTAGCTGGGTAAGCAAAGCTAAATGTTTCCAAGTTTGGGGCTGTAAGAAATGTCATTAATTGTAATTGTGTAATAAAAGCTGGGTTTGTTTTTTTTTTTCCCTCAAGTGAGCAGTGAAACCTCTCCTGGCTGATTAGAGCTGACAATTAATCCTTGGCCTCATGTGAAAAACCAGCCAGAACCTGAGCTGGAGACTCGATGTTGTGATAACTTGTGCTCTGAGAACGCTCAGTTTGTCCAGGACTAATTGGAACATGGAATTAATGGGATGTGCTGAAGTAGCAGGAGGAGTTTTTAGCTGCAGCCACGAGCAGCCCCAGGCAGGAGAAGCCTTTGGAACAAACACAGCGTGCCCTGACCTGGGCACGGGCTTTAAAACCATCAAAGGTGCCTTCACCTGCTGCCAGTCCCAGGAAAACTTGGATTTGGATCCCTATGGAAAAGGATCCTGGAAGCCCTAAATAAATCAAGCAGCTCCTGCTGCCCAGGTGAGATTTTTTTTTTAATCTGTTCTGTATTTTTGATTGATTTTCCAGCTTGAGGCCCTGACCAAACCTGGGCTCACTTTTGATCACCTTCACCATTGTTAACCTGAGACAGATTTTCCGTGGGAAAAACCTCCAGAATGCCACCCCAAATCCCAGGATCTCTGCTCCTGGTGTCTCTGCAGCTTTGGAGAGGAATCAGAGGCTTCCCACAGGTGTTGCTTTTATCCCTGAAGGCAGCACCAAAATCCAGGTGGTTTTTCCCCCTCCTCACCCTCTGCTGGAGCTGAGGCTGGAGCAGGAATTGTTTTTTCCCCCCTCCCTTCCAGAGGAGTTGCCAGGATTTCAGTATTTTCCTGCCATCCCAAAGATGTCCAAGCACCTTCAGCAGGTTATTATTTTGGTGATTTGGGAACGGTGAAGAGCTGCAGCTCAGGATCAGAATCCCCTGTGCCCCCCAAGGCTTTCTCCATCCCCAGTGACTGCCACGGAGCCCATTTAGACAAATCAAAGTTTGCATCAAATCCTGGACTCGGTGATGGGGCTCCCACTATTCCCACAGGATATTTCTGTGCCTCGGTTTTGACTGAGCAAAGCCAAGAGGAGAAGATAAAGGTCACAGAATTCGGGCTGATGAAAAGAAATGCTGGGATGGGAAATTCAGGAATTCATTGAAGGAACCTCAGGAGCTCTCCAGTGGATCACTGCTGCGGAGATGATTTGGAAAACAACATCCCAGTAAATTAATTAAAAAATTAAAAATTCCCCAAAGCTGTTTTGGGGCTGAGTTGGGACGTCAGTGCCGTGCCAGGCCCTGGGCTGCCTGTGTCACACTCAGCTCCTGGGGCTCCTCACCAAACACCCAGCCTGGGGAAATCCTCAAGAAAACACCCAGGGGAACCCCAGCTAATCCTGCCAATTATTGGTATTAAACTCAGGTCGGTGTTTTACACTGATATTTGTCACCAATTCTCAGCTCCCTCAAAGAAACACGCCCCAAAAATTCCGATTTTCCCACTTTGCCGAGGCACAGGAGTGTCAGGACACCCACGACACAACCCGAGGATCCCTCCTGCTCTCAGAGGACGTTTGCTGCCCTGCCAGCGTTAATTATTAGCTCCTCCTTAATTGATAATCTGGGATTTGTGTGGGCTGGAGGGAGCTGGGCTGCGCTGAGCTATAAAAGGGAGTTCATCAGCAGCCTGCCCGACTTGGTGACAGCTCTATTTATAGCCCAGCCCCGGCCCCAAAATGTGTTTGTTCCCCTTTTTTGGTGCTGCAAGTTCAGGGTTAGGAGTTGCTGCAGCCTCCAAGTGACTCCTTTTATCAGCTGCAGACACACAAGGGCAGTTTTTAGGGGATATTTCCTAATTATACACAAGGAGAGGACACGGGGAGGTTTTCTGTCACAAGTTGTTGGGTGGGAAACAGAAAAAATAATTAAAATAATAGTAAAATAAATTGATTTCTTTTTTCCTGTAGAAAGGAGGAATTGTCTTTCCCTGGTTTGCATCTTGTATAAAATAAGGTTCAACTTATCCAGGGAAGGCTGACAGCACAGTCCTGCATTTTATATTTTATATTTCATCAGAACAAAACCACCTCTGCTCAACGCTTGGCTCTGATTGCTCCATTTCCCTCATTAAGGTAATTAATTCCCCAACTTTTAAACCTTGTCAGAGCCGGCATCTTCAGAGGAGACTCACAGGACTTAGACTGGATTTCAACAGGAAAACCTGCTGATAATGAGCTAAGGAGAATTAAATTATTTCTTTTCTCTTGGCTTGGTCTTTGTGTGTACAAACCAGGTTGTTTCCTTTAAAATTTACTGTTGAGTTTCCATCTGCATCGATGTTCAAAAGAAGGTAACCTCGTCGTTTAGTTCTAATAATTAATTAATTCTAATTATTAATTAATTAATCCATGCCAGCAGCATTGTGTCCAGCTCTCCCAGCCCAGTTTGGCACTTTTCCCATTCACACACATATCCAGGAATGCAATTTTCACCTCCAAGTGTTAAAACATCCCCGCTGCTTCAAAATAATCCGTGGAGAGGAATTAGAGAGGAGTGATTGCCCAGAAAGGCAGAAATATTCTGTGTTTTTCAGCTGTTTTCAGCAGTGTTTCCCACAGATTTGAGTGTATTTTATAGAAAAAAGTTGATCACCATCAGAGTCAATCAAAAAATCGATTTTTTTTTACTCTGGAGGGAACAGAGAACACAAATCCAAAGGGAAGTGGATGTGGAGGGAAAAAAAAAAAAAAGAGGAACTCAGGGGTTGCAAGGAAATATTTGGGGCAGGAACCTAAACAGGGATCTTTGGGATGGAGAGAAACCGAGGGAATTACAAATACCAACAGAGCATCAACGTGCCCAAATGACCTTTTGTTCCGCCTCCACGTGCTCCACAAAGCTCCGAAGTCTGGAGCGCCTTTAAACAGCCCCATCACCAAAACGAATAAGAATTAAGAAGGTAAATTAATTCCTCGGGGAAGTCACCGTAGATCTCATTAGCTCGGCAACAAGATAACCTTAAAAACTTTTAATTAAAGATAATATTTACTGCGAATGGAATAAGAGCTGGCGGGTTTCAGCAGAAACCACAGTCTCATTTATGCGGAGTTCTCCTCTGTGCAGGCAGACATCATTAATGTGGCTGGAGATGCCCTCCAGCCCTCCAGAGCTGCGGCACGGGCAGATCCTTCCACGACTCTTTAATCTGCACGAAGAGCTGCGGCCGCAGCGGGCACGGACCTGGAGAAGGGCCGAGCAATTGGAGATCCCCGTGCAAACACGGCCCCGAGTCCCTGGCGCTGAGCGACCCGTCATGGGCTGCTCCCAGCAGCTGTAAATGAGCAACGGTGCAGCCCTTCATCCCTGGATTCCTGCTCGGGATCCAGGGAAATGGGAAAGGAACAATCCCCTCATCCCTCAGATTCCTGCCCGGGATCCAGGGAAATGGGAAAGGAACAATCCCCTCATCCCTCAGATTCCTGCCCGGGATCCAGGGAAATGGGAAAGGAACAATCCCCTCATCCCTCAGATTCCTGCCCGGGATCCAGGGAAATGGGAAAGGAACAATCCCCTCATCCCTCAGATTCCTGCCCGGGATCCAGGGAAATGGGAAAGGAACAATCCCCTCATCCCTCAGATTCCTGCCCGGGATCCAGGGAAATGGGAAAGGAACAATCCCCTCATCCCTCAGATTCCTGCCCGGGATCCAGGGAAAATGGGAAATGAACAATCAGTGCAGCCCTCATCCCTGGATTCCTGCTCGGGATCCAGGGAAATGGGAAAGGAACAATCACCTCATCCCTCAGATTCCTGCCCGGGATCCAGGGAAAATGAACAACAGTGCAGTCCTTCATCCTTGGATTCCTGCCCGGGATCCAGGGAAATGGGAAAGGAACAATCACCTCATCCCTGGATTCCTGCACGGGATCCGAGGCTGGAGCTGCTCTGGCTGGGAATTTCATCCTCGGGAGTCCGAGCTGGCACAGAAGGAACCCGGGGAGTGTGGGTGGCCTGGAGTGCCGGGAACAGCCGGGGGAAAGTTCCACAGTCCTCCTGCCCCTGGAACTTCATCCCCTCAAAACGTTCCATGATTAAAGCTGGGAAAGATCTCCCAAATCCATGTTTTGGTGAAACCTCCCTCTGACCACTGCTCCAAAGGTTTGCAGGGGGGTTTCCCCTTTATCTGCTCAAACCAAGCGCTCCTTTTCGCCGCTGAGCTGTAACCCAACCCAGAGCAGGGCAGGGGAGCGATCTGATTCACTATTCTGACTTTCCCAGAGCCTTGGGAAGGGGATGTGCCCTGGAACCCCGATCCTGGAGCATCCCCGGCCTCGCTCCATCCCGTCCCCCCTCACTGCAGTGTCCCTGCAACATCACGGATCCCTCACTCCGGCCTCTCGCTGCTTTTCCACCTTCCGCCAGTTTGCAGCCGCAGCTTTATTTTACTGCCATCTACTGGAAAAACCAGAATTCTTTTTAAAATTATCGCCGGGCGGCGGGACGCGCTGAGGCCGCCTCACACCGCCCAGGAGCGGGGCGCGCCCCGTGGCACGGCGGGGCTGCGGGACGGGCAGCGAGGCTGCAATTCCCTCAACTCCCGCAATTCCTGAATTTCCCGAATTTCCCTCAATTCCCGAATTTCCCGCAATTCCCGAATTTCCGCATTCCCGGGACCCTTCAGGAGCGGCGGCCGCTCGGTCGCCACGGCAACGGCGGCGCGTGGTGTGAGCCCCGCCCCTCCGCGGCGCGCCGGCCAATGGGAACGGCCGGATGCGGTCACGTGGGCGGGCGGGGCGGCGCGCGGCGCGGTGAGGAGGGGCCGCGCGGGGCGGGGGGCGCGCAGAGCGCAGTGACCGCCGCCATGTTCGGGGGGCTCGGCAGGTGCTTCGAGGACGATCCCTTCTTCAGGTGAGGGACGGACGGCGGGCGGGCCGAGGGGGATCGGCCCCGAGCGGGCTGAGGCGGCGGTGGGCTCCGACAGGCCGGGCCGGGGCTGGAAACGGGCGGGCGGGGGGGGGGGGGGGGGCCCGCCGCGGCNAGCGACCGTTGGCTGAGGCGGCTCCGGGGGCCGGTGCGGGCAGAAGGACCCGGGGATCCGTGCGGGTGGAAGGACATGGGGTCGGTGCTGGGTAAAGGGAGCCGGGCGGGTGGAAGGACATGGGGTCGGTGCTGGGTAAAGGGATCCGAGCGGGTGGAAGGACGTGGGGTCGGTGCTGGGTAAAGAGGTCGGGGCGGGTGTCAGGAGCGGGACCGGAGCGGGTTAAAGGGATGGATGCAGGTGGAAGGAGCGGGATCAGGGCGGGTTAAAGGGGTCGGGGCAGGTGTCAGGAGCAGGGAGGATTAAAGGGGTCGGGGCGGGTTAAAGGGATCGGGGCAGGTGTCAGGAGCCGGGATCGGGGCGGGTTAAAGGGCCCGGGGCAGGTGTCAGGAGCGGGGTCGGTGCCGGGGCCGCTGTCGGGGCCGTTTAACCGCCCGTGTGTCCCCCCGGGCCCCCAAAGCCGTGCGGGGGTTAAACGTCCCCGGCGAGGTTCAGTAGCGGGGACTCGGGCCTGCTTTCAGCAGGGAAGGGTTTAATCCGCATTTCGTACCGAGCGGAGCTTCACCTCCTGGGCTGGAGATTCTTGAGTTTGTTTGCTCTCCAATTTCCTAGCTACAGGTTCTGAGTCGTGGGGCTCATCCGGCTTTCCGTGCGTGTTTCATTAATCACTTTTAGCCACAGGCTGTCTCTGAACTCCTCTCAGTGCCAGCGCTGCTCACAACTCCGGGTGTTCTCCGGTTAAAACTTTGCCGACGTGTGTGTGTGAGAGCAGCGATGGCAAATTGTCTCCCTGTGCTCATTTCCCGTGTCGCTTCCCTGGAATTGTTCCCGGCTGGAGCAGCCCTGGATGGTGGGAAGGTTGGGACAGGATCATGGGATCATGGCTGGGGGTGGGACAGGATCATCTTTAAGGTTCTTCCCAGCCCAAACCATTCTGAAATTCTATTTCCATGCCACGAGCACAGTGGTGGCTCCTGTTCTGTGTATTCAAGTGTGAGCTCAGTTCATTCCCTGTGGGAATCTCAGTTTATTCCCTGTGGGAATCTCAGTGTCAGCAGTGAGTGATGCCAATGCTTCTCCCCTCAGCCAGAGCTGCTGCATTACCTGGTCTGGCCCCATTTCTTGTCTTTGGTCAGAAACTGTCATTTGTGCTGGGTGCAGATGGGGTCAGAGCACTCTGAGGAGCCTCGATGATCAGTTTAAATCTTTGAGAAAGCTCGGAGGGGTTTAATTAGCAGCCCAGATCAGGGCTGGGGGAGGAGGGGAGCAGCAGGCCTGTGATGTGGTTTGTTGTGTGCATCTCCTGGTTACCAGGAGCTCTGGCTCTGTGCTGAAAGGAGAATCTCCTGCTGATCTGCAGCACGTTCCAGGAGAATTCCCAAAGCTGTGCCACACTCTTGGTTCCTAGGAATATTCCTGCTGTTACAACAACTCATGAGTTCTTTGCAGGAAACTTCCCTGTGCAGATCATCAGCATGAAATTAAAGCCATAATAGAAATCAGGCCTTGTTTGAAATAACAATTGCTTATTTACTGATTTATTCCTTGTTATTGTGCAGGGAAAAACAAAAAAGGATTGCAGGAGGTGGAGGCAGGGAGTGTGTGTGAAAGATGAGCTGGAAATGGAGCCTCGTTTTCTGAGCACTGTCCTCCTCAGTCTGCCTTGCAGACAGCGAGGGGATGGAGCTGATCACCTCAGCCAGGATCAGCTTCCAGAACAGTGTCAGAACCTTCTGCAGCTGCCTCAAAAGGAGAGGGTTTGGTGCTGGGCTGGAAATAGAGCCTGGGGCAGCAGCTGTCCCAGGGAGCAGCAGTCACTCACCCCGGGGTGCTGGGCCCACCCTGGGACTGTGTTTTCCCTGCCAGCTCCACACTCTGCATTTCATCCTCCTCACTCTGGTGTGCCAGGTGTTCTCTCCAGGGGGGATCTGCAGCTGCAGCCTTCCAGAACTTCCTGAACAGGGGAAAAAAATCCAGTATTTTCATCTAATATCTAATCAAAAGAAACACATCTGGTACAAAGGACAGTTTATAAAAGGAATAAGTGGAATTTGTTGTTCTAGGGCTGATTTTGCATGCACTGAAGTCAGCAGTAAGGTAATACTTGCATGTTTAATGGCAGGTGAGGGTCAGGTTAATGCTAATATTAGACTAAATTCTGTTGCTGCAGAGTGCTGGAACAATAAATGTCTAAATTGTCTCCATCCAGAATTGAATTTTTAAAATAATTTAGTGTTTAACACGTGAAGGGCACAGATTTGGGGTGCCTCACTTTGTCCTCATCACTTTTAGGTTGTAACAGAAATCACAAACCCTTGTCATCAAAAGTATCTTTCCTCCCAAAAAAGGTCACATTTAAGTCAATAATTGTTAAATTAGAGTGTCCTACACCTGCTGCCATCCCATAAAATCTGTGCTTGGGGCAAGGATCCTAAAAGCCTGCAGGTGCCCTGCAGAGACTTTCCCTTGTCCAGTCTGTCCTCCTCTTGGAATTCTGGCTGGAGTTTCAGTCCTTGGAACCATCAGGGTTTAATTCCTTGGAGACTTTGTCTTCCAAATGGATTTTCTGTTCCCTTTGCATTGGTTTTACCCTACTCCAGTTTAAAATTGGGGTGTTTCTCTTGAGGCCTGACAGCATGAATTCTTTTTATGGATTACTCCCTGAAATTGGGAATTGGGAGCCTTTCCATCACTAAAACTCATTTATATGGGAAGTGTTCATTTGTATGGGAAATGTTCATTTATATGGGAAATGNAATTCTTTTTATGGATTACTCCCTAAAATTGGGAATTGGGAGCTTTTCCATCACTAAAACTCTTTAAAAAGTCTCTTCTGGGCTCAGTTTAAATCTGGGCATAGCTTAAAGGGATATTTTTGTGTTTAAAAAACCCTTATTTCAAAATGAATCCAACCTCACCTTTGTCTTTCTCACTTAAAAGAGAAAAAAATCAACATGAAGTGTGACTTTGGCACGAGATCAAAGCGGGCACGTGACGTGGGCACGGTTTTGGTGGGGCAGGAGATAAGGGTGGGGGGGCAGGAGATAAGGGTGG
>VXBN01001622.1:11999-36381 GCA_013397395.1 Sinosuthora webbiana | reverse complement strand
GGAGCGGCTCCCGGCGCTCCCCGAGGGCCGGGACAGAGCGCGGCAGGACGCCAGGGCCGCTCGCCGGGTGAGTGAGTGCCCCCTCTGGGCCCGCAGCTTTTCCCGGGGGAAAGCTCCCCAAGGGAGCTCCTTCTCAGGACAGGCTTTGTCCAGCTGGTGTTTGCTGTTTCTCTGGTTAACAGCACTGGGGAGGTGTCATTCCTGTTCACCAGTTGCGTTCAGTCTATACCAGAACACCTTAGAAAAGGCAGCAGGAATTTAGAAAATAAAGCCTTTTTTTTTCTATGCTTTTTGCCTTCTGAAATAGTCAAAGGCTTTTTTGTCCTACAGAGATATCCCTGAGCTCCAGGTGTGGCAAACAGGCCTTGGAAGCTCCTGGCAGCTGCTTCATCCCTCAGAGAAATGATTCCTTCATTCCTTATCTCTGCTAAACATCTGTCAGGGCCCATCAGTCTGCCTTTTATTGATTATTGAGCAGCATCTAATGGACAAACTGATCACTTACCCACTGCTTGCCTTCATAAATGTAACACAGGAAATGTTTGTGTCAGTGAAAGGCACTAAAAATGTCCCACATTCTCTGCACTTGGATTTCCTTTTTGTGCTAACTTGACTTCAAAAGGTGCCCTGTCCCTGGAAGTGTTCCAGGCCAGGTTCTCTCCAGGTCCCTTCCAACCCATTCCATAATTCCATGATGTGTTTGTGCACTTCAGTCCCTTGTGTGCAGCTCTTTCAGTTTGATTTCCACAAGCCTGGCTTTCAGCACCTCAGGAATATCCATCCATGGATTTTCAGCCCTTTGCAGCTGGGGATAAACCCTTGATGCTCTGAATTTGGGCTGATTGTTAATATTCCCTCAGATACAAACCTGTAAGGATTAAAACTCAGGGAAAAATTGGTGTGAAATTTAGTATTTCTGTGTGTGTGTCACCAAGGGAAACTGATGATCTGTGTTTAATTCAAGTGTTTTTCCAGCTCTGGCCATGCAGGACAATCATATCTACCCCTTATCTAGAGCTGTATTTATAGAGGATGAACGTTGGGAGCTGGTTCCTTCCCCTCCAGATACCCTCCCTGTTGCTTTAATGAACTCCCTGGATTTTCCAAAGGCTGTTGGAAGCAAAGGCAGGTGACAGGGGCTGGTGGCCAGAGCTGGAGCAGAGCTGTCACCTGCACAGGGGACCTGGCACGTTCCTTCCCCTGCCCAGCCCCTTCCTGGCAAATACAGAAACTGCATCTGATGAGGGCATCAGCTTCCCTCTGCTGATCCTTGGCTCAGAGGTGCCCAAAGCCAGAGCAGAGCTTTTCCTGGAGAAAAAGCAGCTGTCAGAGCTCAGGGCTTGTGTCCCTGTCCCTGCAGTGAGGGACAAACGTGAGGCCCAAACCTTTGATGTGTTCCTGCAGCCCAAGGGAGAGGTGCAGGAGCTCCGTGTTCTCCTGACAAGCTCTGAAGAATTCCACAGCTGCCAAAGCCTTCCCAGGAGCTTTTGGTGTTCCTCGTGTCCCACTGAAGGGCTGGCAGGTGTCACAGCAGACTCTGCCCTGCCTGCTTCGCCCCGTCAGCTCAAACTGCTGCTCCAGCGAGGATTTAAACCCTTAAAATCACATTTTGGTGTAGGGGAAGGTGGAGCTTTGCTACCGTGTCAAATGCACTTCATTGTAATTACTGACACTCATCAGTGGTGTAATTCTGTGTTTAATTAAATTTATTGCAGCAGGCTTAAAACTGCTTTGAAAGGAACCAAATCAGGTGGGAGAACTCAATGAGTGCCACCGTAGGATTGAAATTCAAAACTGGTTTTCCTTTCTCCAGCAGGTTTGCAGTTCAGTTTTTAGGGAAAGAGGAATGAGCTGAAACATATTAAGAGATGCTGTTAATTGGGATTTTTGGGGATATCTGATTGTCCTGTATATCAGGCAAAGGTTTAACAGCTTTTAGTGGCTTTTTACTGTTATAAAACAGAGTTTATAAGCTTTGTGTGCCTCATAACTCTTACTGGGGAGGACTTGATATCGAGGGAAAAAAATATATTATTTTTTACACCTCTGCTTAATCTGTCCTGACAGAAACCTAAAGAGTTCCTAAAATTATTCCAAAATTGGAGAATTCTTCTTTTTTTTTTCCCATCAAAATTCCTTCAAAGGGTTTGGTCCTTCTGCCACCCCGTGTGTCTGCAGGCCTTGCCTCTCTCCAGTGTGGGTTTCCTGGAAACACCCCTGTGTTTCCCGGGATCTCACTGCCCTGCCAGGCAGGAATACTCATTATCCCTGGGGTAATTAGTTGATTTGTTGATTTTAATCAGCTTTCAGTGCTGCCTGACTGGAATATGGAGCACTGCAGGGCGGGGCTGGAGTGTGAAATCAGCACAAAGCTTCTTGGGGGGTTCAGATCTTTGCCAACCTCTCTGTGCTTTTCACACACATTTATCAGGATTTATCAGATGTGGTGGCAGTTAGCACTTTCTAATCTCATCAGTAGAAATGGATTATTTCCAGGGATTAATTCATTAATTAATTAATTACCAAGGCCCTCCTGAGTGATTTTGATTAGCTGGGAAATGTTTCATGTAATCTGCTGCGTGTAAAAGGAAATTCTGCTGTTCCTGATAATAATTCCAGGTGTTGCTCCTTTTTGTTTTTTTCCAGGGCACCAGCTTCTCCCTCATGCCCTTTGCAGGTTTTGGTTTTGGGAGAGGGGTTAGTATCCCTGGAGTAGCTCCTGTGTAAGCTGTGTGTAACCCAAGCATGGCAGAGGCTGAGCTCTGTGCTGGTGTCCTGCTTTGGGGGCTGTTTGCAGTTTGGGAATTAGAAAATCCAGTTGAAGATTTTCTGTCCTTTAATTTTGCTTCGTGTTGGGCTTAAATGCAGCTTGAAGTTTGCAATGCTGGAGTACATAACTCTGGAAGTGAATTTATTTAAATTTCAGCCCTGAAGGCTCAAACAGGACTTGCAGAGCAGAAGCTGCTGAGGTCAGAAGGTTTATGAAAACACATTTGTGAAATAATTGGATGTTTGAATATCCACTGAACATTTTTGTTAAATAAACTCATCTTGTGGCCAGTTTGACATCTCAGTGACAAATCTTCCACTTCCATCTTCCCAATATTTCCATCTTAATCCAGCTCCCTCCATTTCCTTTTGCAAAGATGCATTTTGGCTTGTCTGTGTGTGGAGTGCAGTCTGAACAGCTTTTTTAGTTCAAAATGCATGTGAAAAGCAGCTCCAGGGCTGGGAGAGTTGACACTGTTGTAACTGTAGTCTTTTTTCCTTTTTTCAGTATGATACAGATTTTGGGGATCCATTCTCTGCCATGGACAGGATGATGTCAAACATGAGGAGCAGCATGCTGGAAATGCAGAGGAAATTTGTGAGTTCTTTTTTAAAATTATTCTCAAATTTATTGTGCTGCAGAGTGCCAAATTATTTCAAATATTCCTCTGAAAATAATGCCAAGGAAAAAATGGACTAATCTCAAGGAGATGGTAAGAGTTTGAAGGGGTTTTGCCCAGATGATGTTGGTTTTATAATTTTTTCTTTATTCTTTGAAGATAAGACTGAAGTTTCACGTGGTGCCAGGCGGGTTAATTTTGCCAAGGGATA
Organism: Sinosuthora webbiana; assembly: GCA_013397395.1. Classification (NCBI taxonomy): domain Eukaryota; kingdom Metazoa; phylum Chordata; class Aves; order Passeriformes; family Sylviidae; genus Sinosuthora; species Sinosuthora webbiana. The sequence goes on along the minus strand of VXBN01001622.1, from coordinate 32,781 downwards.
TTTTCCATAATAAAACAACAAGGAATAACTCCTCCCCACGGGTTTTGACTGCCATTAAAGAGCCTGCCTTGCTTTGTAGGATGACCTGTCCATCCAACCCGAGGGACACAGCTTCAGCTCCTCCTCCGTGATGACCTACTCCAGAATGGGGGATGAACCTCCCAAGGTGTTCCAGGCCTCCAGCCAGACCCGCACGGCTCCGGGAGGGGTGAGTGCTGCTGGGCACTGCCAGGTTCACTGCAGCCACACCAAACCACTGCCTGCAGCTCCTTCCACTGCACACAGCTCCTGCTGGGATTCACAGAATCCTGGGATCACTGACGTGGGACTGAGTCCAGTCTGTGCCCGACCCGCCCTTGTCACCGAGGGCCACGTCCAGGAATTCCTTGGACACTCCCTGGGAGCCCTTTCCCAATGTTTGTTCATCCTTCTCCAATGTTTATTCACGCTTTTCCAATGTTTATTCACCTTTTCCATGGGGAAATTCCTGCTGGTGTCCACCCTGAGCCTCCCCTGGCCCAGCCTGAGGCTGTTCCCTCCCCTCCTGTCCCTGTTCCCTGGGAGCAGAGCCCGACCCTCCCCGACTGCACAGAGAAAATTTAGGAATTGAGGAGAACACAGGGCTCTCAAACCCTGCTCTGTATTAAAGGCCTGATTTCCCCCCTGTAATTTTATGCTTTAAGTACACCCCAAAACAAATTACAGACCCCTGCAAGGCTGGGAAAACAGAGCACAGAGCAGCAATTTTCCAGCGCCCTTCTCTTTGCTGTAACGAATCCTTTTCCTGTCCACTTAAACTCCAGGAGAGACATTGATTTATGCCACCCCTGCCTTCCAAGCACCCCTTTGCCCAGGCACTTACATAACCCTGAGCTGGAGCAGCTGTTGTGTCTAATCCTGCTGGGAACTGGGAGTGGGAATGTGAAGCTGGCAGGGGCTGTGAAAGCCTAGACAGGATCCCTAAAGGCCGTGGGCAGGATTTGGCTGGGAATGTGTCCCAGCTCCAGCACACCCTGTTATCACAAGGCTTCTAATAATACCCCAGGACACTGATAAGGGGCTGCCTGCCTTCCAAGCCACTCAACACCACAGCCTAAGAATTGGGAATTTTGCCATGGGGTGTTGCTCCTTCTGTTGCCAAGGAGAGCCTTGGAAACTTGGCTCTGTAACATTGTTTTAAACCCCCAGTAAATTAATACCCAGTCAAAAAAAAACTTCAGGTGTTGTTTCATCTTCCTCTCTGGTGGCCAAAAGAAAACAGGCTTGATTTGTGTTTTGTTGGTGTGTTTGCAGCCAAGACGGGAAATGAGAAGCCTGGAAAACGTGACTTTTTTTTAAAGGAAAGATCTAAAACCCTTGGGGGAGGAAATAACCCTTTGCTAGGACAAGGGGGAATGGCTTCCCACTGCAGAGAGCAGGGTTGGGTGGGATACTGGAAGGAAATTCTTCCCAGAGAAGCTGTGGCTGATCCCTGGCAGTGTCCCAGGCCAGGCTGGACAGGGCTTGGAGCACCTGGGACAGTGGGAGGTGTCCCTGCCATGGCAGGGTGGAGCTGGATGGGCTTTAAATCCTTCCAGCCCAAACCATCCTGGCATTCTTTGAACACTTTTACCTCCTTTCTAGCTGGAAGGACACTCAGTTCCCTTTTATTTTCACAGGTGAGGGAGACAAGGAGAGCGCTGAAGGATTCCGAAAGCGGCCTGGAGAAAATCGCCATCGGTCACCACATCCAGGACCGCGCTCACGTCATCAAAAAATCCAAGAATGCCAAGACTGGGGATGAGGAGATGAACCAGGAATTCATCAACCTGGATGAATGTAGGGCTCTTTAGGCAGTTAATGGGCTTGGCACTGTTCCACACTCTTGATTTGGAAGTTCCAGCTTTGAGATATCATAAAAGGCACTTTTAGACTCAAAGTCTCCAAATCCAAATTCTCTTTCACAGATCCCTGAAAACAGTTGCAGGGCACGTGGAAAATTGTGGACTACAAAGCTGAAAATCACTGCTCAACCCCCCTAATATTCATTAAATGGTTCTTTTCCTCTCTTTATTAACATTTTTAATAATTGTATCTGTTTTCCAGCCGAGGCTGACACCTTCGATCGGGAGTGGCAGAAGGAGATCATGAAGTTCAGGCCTTGCCGAAGCAGAGGAGCTGTGGAAGCTCCAAGATCCAGAAGTGCCCATTACAGCCCCAGGGAAACTGTTCCAAGAAGGTAAAAACAGTTCCCTGCTATCCTGCAGGATCAGGAAATCCCAGCAGCAGAAGGAAAATCCAAATCTGGAGCAGTGTTCCAAGGGGGAACTGCAGGTTTTATTATTCCTCCTTTTTTTTTTCATGGAGATTGTGATGATTGTTGTTCTTTTTCCAGAGAGAAGCCACTTGGAGCCCCAGGATCCAGAATGCCCAGGGATTCCTTGGAGACCCTGAGTGTGAAAGGAACACAGGTGCCCCTGAAGAGCTCCAAGAAATAACTGTCCCCACTCCCTCGGGATGGAGGTTCCCTGGAGCAGATGATGGTGCTCAGTGCTCGTGTCCATAAAAATACACCTGGATTTGTGACCAATCTCTGTTCTGTGTTGTGCCTTTTGCTCCTCCTGCTTCTGAATGTCCTGCAAAGCTCAGTGAATTCAAACCCCACAACTCTCTGCCTAAAAGCACTTTATGGAACGTCTCGAATCCTGGGAAAACCAGCTTGGATTTGCAGAGTTGTTCTGCTCCAGCTGCATCAATCTCAGGCTTTACTGAGCCTGGTCCTGCAGCTCCTCCTTCCCACTCTGATTTGCACAGAAAGTAAATTTCCTTTATTTTTGGGTTGCTGAAATGATGACTGATTTTCTAGGTTAATTATTAGATCTTGAATACACTATAAAACACTATTCTCTAAAATCATAAATTGTTACAGAACCCCCACACTCACCTGGGTGGAACATGAAGTGAGAGGAAATACTGAAATAAAACAATATTTAATGGTTAATTAACATAAAACTCTTGATTTTAAAATTTAGCAGAGTTTTAAGTTAATAAGCTGTGCTTGCACCTCATTTCCTGTGCTTGAACTGTCAACTTTGTATTCCTGATCCTTCGGGGTTTTTTTTCTGTGGAGTTGGCCCATCATTTTCCATTTTAAGAATTGTCTGTAGTGTTTAATTACTTTAATTATCCTGTAGTAATAAATCTCAGTGTCCTGAGATCAGCTGCAACTAGGAGTTACTCATGGGAAAAATACCTGGGAGAAATGAGTTTAACTGGAATGATTTCACCATTTCTTGTGTTCTAAGGAGCCCTGGATGCAGGAACCCCTCTCCTTTCTGTGTTCTTTGTGTTTTACTGAGGGTAGAATGACCCTAAAGTTACATTTTAGAGTTTAGAAGAGCCAGCAGTGTCTGAGAGCAGGAAAATCCTGGGGTTCCAGGTGTTCAGGCCCTGTTCTACCACACAGAATTACCCCTGTGGTGTAGCAGAAAGAATTTCTGTAAATTAAATAGTGCTAATTAATTTAATAACATTAAAACATTACATAAATTCCAGGCTCTGTTATAATGTAGCCTTTAAAAATACTGTTTGTATGATAAAATAGAGTTTAAAGTTAAGAGTAATATTTGTTTGGCCAAAACGCCTCTAAATAGTATTTAATCTTCCTGCAGTTTCCCCAGATTATTTAATTTTAATTAATGTTGATTAATGTGCAAACCCAATCAGCAGCACTTTTGCTGAGGAAGGACAATTAGTTTCTTGTGGTCTCTTCCTGAATTAGACAAGTATCAGTAGCAATAAGTTGATGTGATCAATATTAATGGCAATAATTGAATAATTTAATGAGCAGTGAATGTCAGGGGGGCTTGGACACCCCTAAAGTCAGACCTCAACCCATTTTCCATCCACTGGAGACAACGTGGATCCTGCAATTAATTTATTAGATAATCTCACTAATTACCACCAGCAATGTTTTCTGTGTTGGAATTTGAGCAGGAATCTTGGAGATCTGCTGCTGTTGAGTGGAAAATTCACACGATAACTCGAATTTTTGTGTGAAATAAAACAAGCACCTCCTGGGTTTTGAAATGGGAAGAGGTGAATATTCCCTCCAGCTCCCTTTGCTGCACCAAGACTGTTCTGCAATGTAAGGCACAAGTTGTGCTCTGTAAAAGCATCTGAAACTGCAATTCTTTAATAAAGTTATTTATTATTTACGGGGTTTGTTGGTTTATTCTACACCGCAGAGGGACTTGTGCTTTATTTAGTTTGGGCTGCTTTGAAACAATTCAGTGAAGGAAAGCTGGGCTATGGGAGGTGTCCCTGCCCATGCAGGGGTGGGATGGGATGAGACTGGTCTGGAAATCCCTCAGTTTCTGGAGGTGAGGATACATTTTCCACAAAAAATAAATGGAATCAAACAGAGTATGGAGAGAGCCTCTTCGTCTCAAAGCCGCTCCTGGAGCCTTTGCAGGTAAAAAAGGCAGTTCCCGGGGAATAATTTTATACCAAGAATATATTTAACACTCAACAGCGTGTTCCTAACGGGTCCCTGTGCCCGACCCAGCGCTGTGTTCCCCTTTCCCTGCACTTCATTCCCCCGATCTAATTCCTCATAATCCCCGAACTCCCGGGGCTGTGACCCCGCCGCCCATCCCGGGCTCCGTCCCGCTCCCGGGGTCGGGAGAAATCCGCCCCTTTCAGGCCGCCCTCGGAGAATCCCGTGTCCGCACACCGGGAACCCGCACGGCTGGGCCGGCATCGCCCCCGGGCCGGGGCCGGGATGGGCTCGGTGGGAGCCTCCGCTCTCCGTTCCATCCTTGGGGCTCCCGCCCGGCTCCGCCGCTCCATGAGGGACCCTTGAGGGGCTCGGTGGGAGCCTCCGCTCTCCGTTCCATCCTTGGGGCTCCCGCCCGGCTCCGCCGCTCCATGAGGGACCCTTGAGGGGTCGGTGGGAGCCTCCCCTCTCTCATCCTGCCCTCGGGGCTCCGCCGCTCCCTCAGGGACCCGTGAGGGGCCCGGGATAGGCTCGGTGGGAGCCTCCCCTCTCTCGTTCTGCCCTCGGGGCTCCCGCCCGGCTCCATCGCTCCCTGAGGGAACCCTGTAGGGCTTGGTGGGAGCCTCCGTCTCTCGTTCTGCCCTCGGGGCTCCCGCCCGGCTCCATCGCTCCATGAGGGGCCGGGGGGGCTCGGTGGGAGCGTCCCCTCTCTCGTTCCGCCCTCGGGGCTCTATCGCTCCATGAGGGACCCGTGAGGGGCCGGGGGGAGCTCGGGGAGAGCCTCCCCTCTCTCATTCCGCCCTCGGGGCTCCCGCCCGGCTCCATCGCTCCATGAGGGGCCAGGGGTCTCGGTGGGAGCGGCCCCTCTCTCGTTCCGCCCTCGGGGCTCTATCGCTCCATGAGGGACCCGTGAGGGGCCGGGGGGAGCTCGGTGAGAGCCTCCCCTCTCTCATTCCACCCTCGGGGCTCCCCCCCGGCTCCGCCGCTCCCCGAAGGACCCGGGACAAGCCGCGGCGCCTGCGCGGGGCTCCGGAAGAGGCGGGAGCGACCCGGGGCCGGGGCCGCGATTGGAGCCGGGCCCGGGCCGGGAGCGGGGCCGCAGCCGCAGCCGCAGCCGGGGCCATGCTCAGGGTGCTACGGGCCGGGCTGGCCCCGGGCCGCCCGCGGCACATCCAGGTACCGGCGGCCGGACCCGCGTGAGGGGACGGCGCCCCAGGGAGGGGAGGGAGGCGGGAGCAGAAGGGATGGAGGGCGGAGGGACGGGCCGCAGCAGCTGCAGGGAACGAGAGCTCCGGTCACATGGATGGGGACAGGGAGAACGGGAGGGAGCAGTGGAGGGGCCGCGCGGGGTGCGGTGACAGCCCCGAGGTGACCCCGGAAAGTTCACTCGGCTCGAGGTGACCGCGTCGCCATAGATGGGACAGGGAGCCGCAGACAAGCGGTTTGGCAGTTTAGCCACGGGCACAGCGAATCCCAGGATAAATTACGTTGGAAAAGCCCTCCAACTCTACTGAGTCCTGCGGTGTCTGATCCCCACCTTGTCCCCAGCCCAGAGCACTGAGTGCCATGTCCAGGAATTCCTTGGACACCTCCAGGGATGGAGACTCCAAACCTCCCTGGACAGCCCTAAGGCCTGACCACCTTTTCCATGGAGAAAATCCTGCTGGTGTCCACCCTGACCCTCCCTGGCACAGCCTGAGGCGGTTTCCCCTTGTCCCATCTCTGGTGTCCTGTGAGCCGTGCTGGATCCGCTGCCGACCCGGTGCCCTTCTCTTGCCCTGCAGCTGCTGCTGGCCTCCTGCAGGCGCTGCTCCTCGGGGGTGCTGCCCAACGAGAGGATCAGGAACATCGGCATCTCGGCTCACATCGACTCCGGCAAGACCACGCTGACCGAGCGCATCCTCTTCTACACGGGCAGGATCGCGCAGATGCACGAGGTGGGCCTGAGCTCCCACCGGGATCCTCCTGGGATTTACCTCCACAGCTGTTTTTCTGCATGGGGGGTGATGCTCAGCCCGTGCAGCATCACTCCTGCACGTGGATTCACAGCACCGTGGGATGGTTTGGGTGGGAGGAGAACTTAAAGCTCGCCCATCCCTCCCACCTTCCACAGATCAGGGTGCTCCAAGCCCCATCCAGCCTGGCCTTGGACACTTCCAGGGATGGGATATGAATTCTTAGCAAACTCCTTGAACTAATTTATTTTTATTTTTTTCCTAAGGTGAAAGGTAAGGATGGAGTTGGAGCCGTCATGGATTCCATGGAGCTGGAGCGACAGCGGGGCATCACCATCCAGTCTGCGGCCACTTACACCATGTGGAAGGACACCAACATCAACATCATTGACACGCCAGGTGAGGGCAGTGGGAACACCTGGGGGTGGCTGTTCCTCATGGATACAGGGGGTGTGGTGCTTCTTTGTGTCCCTGGTTGTGACAGAACACGGAGTGATGGGTTCAAACTGCCAGAGGATGGGATATTGGGAAGGAATTGTTCCCTGGAAGGGTGAGGAGGGGCTGGGATGGAATTCCCAGAGAAGCTGTGGCTGCCCCTGGATCCTGGAAGTATCCAAGGCCAGGTTGGACAGGGCTTGGAGCATCCTGGGCTAGTGGAAGGTGTCCCTGCCCATGGCAGGGGGTGGAACAAGATGATCTTTAAGGTCCCTTCCCACCCAAACCATTCCTTGACTCTGTGCTCCATCACCTGAGCTGATGTGACCCAGAGTGATTCCCTTGGCTGCTGCTCCTTTCCAATGCATGTACCATTTTTATTTCTGTTTGTTCTGCAGGCCACGTGGACTTCACCATCGAGGTGGAGAGGTCTCTGAGGGTGCTGGATGGAGCCATCCTGGTCCTCTGTGCCGTGGGGGGTGTCCAGTGCCAGACCATCACTGTCAACAGGCAGATGAAGCGTTACAACGTGCCCTTCCTCACCTTCATCAACAAACTGGACAGGATGGGCTCCAACCCGGCCAGAGCAGTGCAGCAGCTCAGGTTTTTGGCATTTACAACGATTTCCTGAAATTCCATCCCCGTGCCAGGTCGTTAGGGACAATATTGGGAAGGCTTCTCTGGGGAGCTGCAGTTCGGAGAATTCCTGACTCGAGGTTAAATCCTGATCTGACCCAGGACAAATCTCCATTGTCCCAAAAACCCCCCAAATATTGGTGTCAGCCGAGCCCTGCAGTGACCAAGGGCTGGGGTTTCGTGTTTGTTTTGTTGCTGGAACTGTATCAGGACCCACTTGGAAAGCAGCCTCTTGGTTTTCCCTAAATCCTGGTGCTGCTGAAATTCCAGCAGGGAGGTGACACGGGCTGCTTTGGATTCCTGGAGGTCCTGCTGCCTCCCTGCCTAATTTGATCCATGAGATAAACTCATTAATAGTCATTAAAAGAGAAGCAATCAATCTCAAACTGGTTTCCCCTGCTGCCTTTCCCGTGGGAGTTTCTCCCTGGGCCTGTTGGGATGCAAAAGGTGGGATACAAATCCCCGAACCACAACTGGGGGGTTTTGATCCATTTTGGCAGATTTGGGCACTGCCCAAAGGAAAAAACACTGGGATTTTTTGGGAGGGGGATGTAGCTCGAAGACCATCTGGAGCACACACATAGAAATGACTTTTCTCCTTAATAATTCCTGTTTTCCCCCTTTTCAGATCCAAGCTGAAACACAATGCAGCTTTTGTTCAGATTCCAATTGGGCTGGAGGGAAACTTTAAAGGCATCATAGATCTCATTGAGGAAAAAGCAATCTATTTTGATGGGGCACTTGGGTGAGTCCTGGAAATCACTTCTTTTCCAGCTGGAGCTGCTCTTTGCAGGAGGAATTCCTGCAGTTTCTCTGCACAGATGAACCCCAGCTCTCTGGAAATTTGGGAATGGGCTTGTGCTGGGGCTGAGGGAGAGCTCTGGGTGGGGGTGGCTGCAGCAGGACTTGGTTGCTGGGAAGGGTTGGTGGCCACACTTCCCACCTGGAGGAGCAGGAGACTGCTCCATGCTGGGATCCTGCAGCGTGTGTGGCTCCCTGGGGTGGAGAGAAGCCGTGGCTGAGGCTGGTGGGAAGTTCTCCTGATCCCTGCAAAGCTCCTGCCAGGAGTGGGAAGGGCTCTCCCACATCCCACTGATGCTCACAGGGGACTTTTCCCAGGATCCATGGGAAGGGTGGGTTGTTCTCAGTCAGGGTGGGCAGGATAGTGCTCCTTGGGGAATCCCTGGGATCAGTCAGGGTTCTCAGGCTGCTCCCTGTGGAATCCCTGGGATCAGTCAGGGTTCTCAGTCAGGGTTCTCAGGCTGCTCCCTGTGGAATTCCTGGGAATCAATCAGGTTCTCAGGCTGTTCCCTGTGGGATCCCTGGGGATCAGTCAGGGTTCTCAGGCTGTTCCCTGTGGAATTCCTGGGATCAATCAGGGTTCTCAGGCTGTTCCCTGTGGAATCCCTGGGATCAATCAGGGTTCTCAGGCTGCTCCCTGTGGAATCCCCGGGATCAGTCAGGGTTCTCAGTCAGGGTTCTCAGGCTGCTCCCTGTGGAATTCCCAGGATCAGTCAGGGTTCTCAGGCTGTTCCCTGTGGAATCCCCGGGATCAGTCAGGGTTCTCAGGCTGTTCCCTGTGGAATCCCTGGGATCAATCAGGGTTCTCAGTGAGGTGGGCAGGCTGTTCCCTGTGGAATTCCCGGGGTCAGTCAGGGTTCTCAGGGAGGTGGGCAGGCTGTTCCCTGTGGAATTCCCGGGGTCAGTCAGGGTTCTCAGGCTGTTCCCTGTGGAATCCCCGGGATCAGTCGGGGTTCTCAGTGAGGTGGGCAGGCTGTTCCCTGTGGAATTCCCGGGGTCAGTCAGGGTTCTCAGTGGGGTGGGCAGGCCGTTCCCTGTGGAATCCCTGGCAGTCAGTGTGTGTGTGTGTTCCCTGGGTGTGCAGGCAGACCCTGAGGCGGGAGGAGATCCCGGCCGAGCTGCGGGCCGAGGCTGCCGAGCGGCGCCGGGAGCTCATCGAGTGCGTGGCCAACGCCGACGAGCTCCTGGGGGAGCTCTTCCTGGAGGAGAAGATTCCCACAGCTGCACAGTTAAAGGTACCTTCCTCGTGCTGCCTTTTCCCCCACCTGTGCCCCTCATTCCTCAGTAAATGGGTCAGGAATTCTCTTGGCTGGAGTTGTGTCACCTCAGCTCCCCCCAGTCCCCATTCCTGTCGCTGTAGGACACGAAAGAAAGACTTCAAATATTTCAGAAGGCAAAGGGCATAGAAAAAAAAGGCTTTATTTTTAATTCTTTACTGCTTTTTATAAGGTGTTCTGATACAGACTTAACATGAATGGCGAATAGGAACGACACCTCTTTAATTCTGTTGGTTAACCAGAGAAACAGTAAAAACACCACTTGTAGAAAAGATTGTTTTGAGGAAGGAGAGTTGTTTGCCAAGATTGTTTTGAGAAGAAACTTCCTTGAGAAATTCTTCCTGGAGAAAAAGTTAGCAGCTGCTAGCAGCCTAAAAAACCTCTCAGGCCCACACATTCCCAGTCTGGTTTTGCTTTGCACTGGAGGGAATTCTGGAGGGCAGGTTTTATGGGAAGCCCTTGTGCTAGGGGGGTGTCCAGGGGACTGTGGGAGCAGCTCTCTGCTCCAGGGAAACCAGGGAACTGGGCTGTGCTGCAGGAGGAATTCACAGGGATGTTTTCTCAGCTGGCAATCCGAAGGGCGACGCTGCAGAAATCCTTCACCCCTGTCCTCGTGGGAAGTGCTTTGAAGAACAAAGGGGTGCAGCCACTGCTGGATGCTGTCCTGGAATACCTCCCCAATCCTTCTGAGGTGGAGAACTATGCTCTCCTCAACCAGGGGTGAGTGCTGGAGAGTGTCCCTGCCCACGGCACTGGGTGGGCTTTAAGGCTCCCTTCCCTCCCAAACCAGTCTGGGATTCCATGGAATAGTTTCAAAGCAGGAAACATTCCTAACAAGATCCACCATCCTTTACCACTGGGATCAAACAATGCCACCAGAATTTGGCACAAAGTCCCAAAGCTGCTCTCTCCTTCGAGGGTTACTCCCTGTACTGGGATTTTACCACATTCAGTGTTAAATTTGGGCAATGATTGTCAGATAATTCTTTAGAATTGATGGCAGCCCCTAAAGCCAGGCCTGCCTAGAGGAGGGAGCACATGCCAAGTGTGTAAATAGTGTTTTATTCTTATGGACATGAATCCCAGAAACCCTGAGGCTGGGAAAGAGCTCCAGGATCATCCAATCCAAGCTGTGCCCAACTGAGTGCCACATCCAGGAGCTCCTTGGACACCTCCAGGGATGGGCACTCCAAACCTCCCTGGGCAGCCCCCTCCAAAGGCTGAGCACCCTTTCCACGGGGAAATTCCTCCTGATTCCACCCTGAGCCTCCCCTGAGGCGGTTCCCTCTCCTGCTGTCCCTGTTCCCTGGGAGCAGAGCCCACCCAGATGTGTGAACCCCAAGAGCAGAGCCCATAAATGTTTAGAGGAGACTCCCATGTTGGTTCCTGACCCCACCTCCCTCTCATCCCTGTTTTTAAGGGATTCTCAGGACCAAACCAAGTTCCTGTTGAACTCTGCTCGTGACGACTCCCAGCCTTTTATCGGCCTTGCCTTCAAACTGGAGGTGAGTCTCACTCTGCTCCTTCCCACAAGTCCAGCTGCTGCTACCAAAACTTCCCTACAGCAGACTTGTAAGTCACTTCATACTGAAAACCAGCTTGTATTTAACTTCAACTGAAATTTAACTCCTGTTTTTTAAAAAAAGGCTTCAACCACAAAATCCATAAATGCTGACAATTTGGATCTTTAGGATGGGTTCTGGACCTAAAGTATTTCCTGGTTTTCTTAGCTAAAACTTGAACATTTGGGGGGGGTTGTTGGCTTAACTGAAATATTTTCAGGGAAAAATGCTGCATTTGGAAACAATGGGACGTGAGAGAGTCAGAGAGGAAAAAGTGCAGAGATGAGAAAGTCAGAGAGGAAAAAGTGCAGAGATTTAAGGAGATAAGCTGTTTGATTAGAGAGGAGCACCTCAGGATTTGTATGGAATATGAAAAATGGCTGGCCACATTCCCTGGTAACGTGTGTCTCTGTTGGGAAGGCTTGGGAGTGAAAAACTGGTTCGGAAAAGATTTTTCTGAAATTCCAAATCCCATTGCAGAGCCAAGCGAAAGCCGTTACAAAACTTCCATTTGTGGAAACTTCAGAGCACATTCAGTCAGTGCAGCTGCTGCTTGGAATTGCTGCTGATTCCCAGAATAACCAGGGCTGGTTTTGGTGGTTTTGTGCTTGCAGGCTGGCAGGTTTGGGCAGCTCACCTACATCAGGGTGTACCAGGGCATGCTGAGGAAATCCGAGTACATCTACAACACCCGCACCGGGAAGAAGGTCAGGGTGCAGAGACTCGTGAGGATGCACTCGGACAACATGGAGGTGAGTGTGCACCCCCAGGGATGGGCTGGACAATCCTGGGTGGGCCAGCACTGCCTGAGCCCCTGGATAACCCTGCCTGGGTCAGGGTTGCTTTTTTTGGCTTTGTTTTGGCAGAGTTGGGATTAAACGCTCGGGACGGTGTTTTGTGTTCGGACTCAGATTCTGTGTTACAGTCTCACAAGCTGTGAGCTCTGCAGCACTTGTAGCTAACAAAGTAAAAAATGGAGCCCTATCTCTCTCCCTTCAAGGCCTTTTAAGAACAAACTGTCCAATTAAGAAATGACACCTCAATTATTTTGACTTTTAACCCAATAACCAACCACCCGTGGCCGACAATGAGGACTTTTCTACCCAATTACAAAACACCACCCAGACCCACGAAGGAGAATGTGAAAAAGAAGGACTCAGCCTCTGCCCTAAAACCTCCATCTTGCTTTATATCTATATTACTATATTCTAAACCCTTAAACTCTGAGTTTCCCACCCTGTGATATCACACTCCTCTGTTCAAACCCCACACCCACAACCCCAGGGCTGTCACTCAATTTTGGGAGCCTGTTCCACGGCCTCAGGTCAAATGCAAAATGTGTTTTCTTGGGGGTCAGAGCCTGTCAGCACAGAAAGCCTGAAATTCTCAGTGCTCCAGCAGGTCAGCACTGCCTGAGGCCCTGGATAGGGCCCTTATTATATATTATTATATAATAATAATTAATAATACCTGGATAGCCCTGGGTGGGTGAGCCCTGCCTGAAGCACAGGGTGGTGTTTGCGTCTTGTTTGACCCTGAATTAATCCCAGCTGAGCCCTCCCTTCTGTCCTTTGAATAAAGAGGGAGATTTGCAGGGGTTTTTACCCAAGCTGGAATTTTTTTAAGGGGCTCTGTGTCAAGCTTTAAACCACAGTGTTTATGGATCTGCCATAATCCAGGTGGAGTCTGGATGTGAGGGAAAGGCAGAGTCAATCCTGGAAGGGTCCTTAAGGATCATCCAGCCCCAAGGGCAGGGACACCTTCCACTATCCCAGGGTGATCCAGCCTGGCCTTGGACCCTTCCAGGGATCCAGGGGCAGCCTCTCTTATCCCAGTGGTGTCTGAGCAGTGACTCTCCTCCCCTCAGGATGTCAGTGAGGTTTATGCTGGAGACATCTGTGCCCTGTTTGGGATCGACTGTGCCAGCGGGGACACGTTCACGGACAAAACCAGCACTGACATCTCCATGGTGAGCCCCCTGCCCCAAAATCCTGGCCAGCCCCCAGGATTTTGCTGTGATTTGTAATCCTCCCCTTTTCTCCTTGGCCACACAGGAATCCATCCACGTCCCTGATCCTGTCATCTCTGTGGCTATGAAGCCTTCCAACAAGGTAGGAGCCTTTGGAACTCCCTGAGCTGCCTCCCTTGGCTGCTTTGTGGTTTTATGGAACAGCCTGAAAGTGTTTTACCCCAAATATCCAAGATTTTATCCCTTGGATAATAACCCAAGGCTGAGCATTTCTAAACCTTCCATAAAATAACCCCAAAGAGCAGAACTGCTCAGCAGTGGGGTGGGAAAACTTGGGGCTTTTCTCTTGGAGTGACTGATGGGTGTTGAATAAACCTTGGCTTGTGTTTCAGAACGACCTGGATAAATTCTCCAAAGGCCTGGGCCGCTTCACCAGGGAGGATCCCACCTTCAGGGTCCACTTTGATGAGGAGAGCAAGGAGACCATTGTCTCTGGGATGGGGGAGCTGCACCTGGAAATCTATGCCCAGGTAATTTGGGAAGCACATCCCATGGACTCTCCAGCTGCTCAGGGAAAAGTTGAACTTTTAAGTCAACTTTTGAGAAGGTTCTTTTCTCTCCAGTGGTTCCATTCTGAAGGAAAAAAAAAAGGAACCTTTATTCTAAATTTTTAAATTTCCAAAAGGAAATTTTGCCTGAAATATTTTTAGGATTAGGTTGAAATCCATAAAAAATGTGTTAAACACTGCACTTTGCTCCAGCAGCCTTTGCTTATATAATTAATTACATATATTAAATTTATATAATAATAATTAATTATACCTAATTATAATTAAGTTCATTATAATTAATAATGCCTAATTATAATGAATTTCTTCAGAAAAATCCCGTTTCTCTGGTTTTTAATGAACCATTCCCTAAATAAAAGCTGGTGCAGGGAGAAAGGAGTGGTTACAGGGATTTGTTTCATTCCAGCTGATGTCTGTATTTTAACCTTAACACCAAAGATGCATCTTAAACATTGACAGAACGAAGAAAAAAAAAGAGATTTTTGCCTTGAAAAACCTGAATTTTAATAGCTTAATTAATGCTGTTTCCTTTTCCTGCATCTGCAGGTCTTAAAGAAGTCGATTTGGAACAATTCATTCATTAAAAAAGAACAACAAAAAGCCCCCAAAAAAATCAATGCAACCCCCAACCAAAAAAGTGATGAATCCTGACAAAGTCATTAAATAATTCCCAGTGGAGTAACCCTGATCACTGTGGGTTTTTTTTTTTTCTTTTTCCCTGCAGAGAATGGAGAGGGAATATGGTTGTCCTTGCACCATGGGGAAGCCCAAAGTTGCCTTCAGGGAGAACATCTGTGCCCCTGTGCCGTGAGTATTCCTGCTGGGAATTGCTGCACTGGAGGGACAGAGGAAGTTCCTTTGGAATCCAGGGACCAGAAACACCCAGCAGAGTGTGATTTCATGTCTTGTAGCGTGGTTGGTGATCACCTTCAGTGCCTCCTCCAGGTTGTGGGGGCTCTGGATCCTCCCAGGGGGGCTCTGGATCCTCCCAGGGGGGCTCTGGATCATCCCAGGGGGGCTCTGGATCCTCCCAGGAGGGCTCTGGATCATCCCAGGGGGGCTCTGGATCCTCCCAGGGGGCTCTGGACCATCCCAGGGGGGCTCTGGACCATCCCAGGGGGCTCTGGACCATCCCAGGGGATGTGTTCAGGTGTCCCCGGGGCTCTGGGACACGCGGGCCCCGCGCCGGGGGTGCCACAGCACGGTCACCTGCCAGGGCAGCACCTCCTGTGGGGCACACACAGCACAGTCAGCACCCCTGCTCCCCTCCTCCAGCCACCCTGCAGCTTTATCCAAGGAAAAACTTCAAATTCAAACCAGCCAGGAGCTTCAGCCATGGAAAAACTTCAAATTTAAACCAGCCAGGAGTTTTATCCGTGGAAAACTTAAAATTCAACCCAAGGGAACGGTGGGAGTGCAGAGGGGCAGGAGCAGCAGAGCTGCTGGAACTGGCAGGGACATCCCTGGGTTGTTACAGCCAAGAGCTTCTCTTCCCAGTTTTCTGTGGTTTTCCTATGGAAACACCTGCTCAGATCCCAAAATTTTTTGGTGGAGGGTAGCACAGGATGTCGGTGCTGTTCTGCTGGGGGTTACTGGGACTGCTGAGGTCTCTGTCCTCAGCCCAGCTGCAATCCAGGCTGCTCCAGCTGCCCCTTCCCTTTATCCCTGCCCACCCTGGCACTGGGATCTCCCAGGGGAGAGCTGTGAGGGACCAGTTTTGGACCTCAGCCATTCCCAGGAAAGCCCCAAAGCAGCTGGAATTTGCTGCTGCTGTTGTTGCTGGAATGCTGAGCCAGGCAGGGATGGGGACCCTGAGCTCACCCTGCAGGATCAGATCTGTGCCTGAGCTGGAGCTCAGGCAGCTGCAGTCTTAAAACACCCCAAAAAGGGCTTTTTTTAGGAATAAAATGATTTACCTGGGACACCATTTCGTGGAGTAGAAGCACGTAGTCAAACTGAAGGTCTTCATCACTTCTTTTCTGGAAAGACAGGATGAAAAGGGATGGATTTGGGGGATTCTCCCACCTCAGGAGAAGTTATTCAGTTCTCTGTGGTTATCACAAAAATTCCCTGATGGATTTCAGCTAAAACTGGCAGCTCCTGATCACAAAGGAAGCAGGTGGAGGAGCTCAGGCACCGTAACAAAATTGAAAGCTCCTGCTTTGAATTTCTGTGTCCTCCAAAACTGCACTGGAGACACTGAATGTAAAGCTTTAAACTGCAAATTCCTGCCTTGCAGAGACCAGATCTGTCAGGAATTCTTTGGGATGGGAACACCTCATTCTAGAAGGTGTCAGTTTAACCCAAAACAATCCCAAATAAAATTGTCAGGAGGATAAGGGCACTCCAGGGACCTTACAGTGAGTGACAGTCAGGGATTCTGAGTGACAAAATAAACCCTGGCCTTTGGAATAGACTCTTTTCCTGTGTTTTTCAGGGAAAAGGGGACAAAACTACCCAGGAGAGATGGCAGCTGGGTTAGTTAGAATGTTATTTGTCTCCTTTATCCTTAAATTGTTTAAATCTTTCAACTCTTGCTGGTGCACAGCCCTGCAGCAGCCAAAATGAATTCTCTAAAATGCCATCAGGGGGAGCAAAACATTGCCAAATCCTGCTCCCACAAGGAATTCCTGCCTTTCCTTCAGACCCAGAACTTCTGGGAGTTCACTGCCTGTTCAGAGGGGCAAAACTTCTGGAGCTTTTGGTTTTCTAAATACTAAATCCTGCAGCTTTTTCCTGGCTCCTGTGGAAAACTGTTTAAATTGCCTGGAATTTAAAGCTGATGAGCAGGGTTTTAAAGGCTCATGATCAAGTTTAGGGTTATTTATAACTCAGAATCGATTTTTCTCTGATAGAACACAGCAAAGCTGGGAGGATCTACAGAATTCTGTTAATTTAATTTATTTTCCATGCCACAACTGCTTGAATACTTTGCAGGGAGAGCCAAGGCCAGGTTGGATGGGTTTGGAGCACCCTGGGCTGTGGAAAGTGTCCCTGGCCATGCAGGGGAGGGAATGGGATGAGATTTAAGGTCCCTCCAGCCCGGTCTGGGATTCTGTTCCTGCTGGGAACTCACCACTTGCTTCACGTGTTTGACTTGGGCCAGGTGGAACTTGGTGTTTTCAGTGGAATTCTGCCAGATGAGGAAGCCAGAGGCCACCCAGGCCAGCAGGTGGATGGGCTCCAGCTCCGGGGGAACGTTCCCGTGGCTGTCTGGGACCAGAACAAACGCTGGATGTTGAGGAGAGCCATTAACAGGACATGATCACCTCAGCCAGGGCTGTGCCAAAGCCCCTCCTGCCCCACAGCCTTCCCATCACCACGGGGTTCACACAGTCCTGGAATGGTTTGGGTTGGGAGGGACCCTAAATCCCGTCCAGTGCCACCAGGGCAGGGACAGGGACAGCTCCCAGTGTCCCAGGCTGCTCCAAACTCCATCCAGCCTGGCCTGGGACACTGCCAGGGTCTTCTCCTCCACTTTCACTGTAAATCCCAGTCTGGAAGGCAGAGGCTGCTCTGAGCTGAGAGCAGCATTTGGGGTTGTGCATTTGGGGAGTGGCATGTGCTGTGCCAGGACACCCTCAGAGCGAGCAGGAAGAGGTGACAGTGCCAGCTGGGTGTCCAGAACACTCAGAATCAGGAAGAAATGTGACTGCAGACCCCCCCAGAAAGAGAAAGGGAAGCAGCAGGGTGGAGAAGGGCTGAGCCCTCTGCCAGCCCGGGGTTGTACCTGGGATGTTCTCAGCCTCAAGCTCCTTCTCCAGGCTCCTGATGCGGTTGTAGAACTCCTGATCTGCCTCCTCAGTGCTCCTGAGCTCTCCTTGCACTGTGACCTGCACATCTGGGGCAGAGGTTTTGCTGCCCAGGGGGTAGAGAACCTCGGCAGTGCAGCTCACAGTCCTGCCCTGTTGCAGAGTTAACGATGTGCATCGTTACCTGATTGAACACGGGTGTCACCAGGGGGATTTGCACCCCTGAAAACGGAATTTTTATGTGGCTGCTGCTTTCTCTGAGTGTCTGGGCCGGAGAGATTTGTGATTATTTAAGGCAAGGTGAAATTCCTGGCCTTTCTGTGAATGTTTAAGGGTGGGGTTTGCCTTCTGCAAGTGGTTGGGGTGCAGAATGTCCCTTGTGCTGTTCAGCTGAGGGACACTGAGATGTCCTTGTCATCCCTGCAGCATTGCCTGGTGGTCTAGTGAAAGGCACCACGTGGTCAGTGGGCTCCTTTTTGGTTAAAATTCAGCCTTTTTGGGGCCTGATTGAAAAATCAGGAGCATGATTCAAAACCTTTTTAAGTGCTGTGTCCACAGAGTGTGTAATTAAAGCAGTCTGACTCACTTTGTCCAGGACATCCTCCAGCTCCAGCTCCAGGTAGTATTTGTGCCCAACATCATCGATGTCCTGTAAAAAAAGGGAAAATACTGCTAGCATTTATTTTGGCAAATGTTGAATGGCTGCATCCTGGACAAAATCAGAGAATCCCAGGATGGGTTTGGGTTGGAAGGGACCCTAAACCCCATCCAGTGCCACCAGGGCAGGGACAGGGACACCTCCCACTGCCCCAGGCTGCTCCAAGTCCCATCTAACCTGGCCTGGGACACTCCAGGGATGAGCACTGGTGCCAGGGCCTCTCCACCCTCATTTCCACCCTTGAACACCCCTGAATTACCAATTTTGGCCTCCTTTGTGATTCTCTCCAAGAATTTGCTGCTTGGTTATAAATACTCACCTAAAAACCTTCAGCTCTTCCTCCTGTTAATTCCATTTTACAGCTTACTATGAACTGCACCGTGCCCTGTATTTTTCTGGCCGTGAACAAGGGACCAGATGGGGTTTGCTTGTTTTGGGAGGGGGTTTTCTGTGTCCCTGCAGAGCCAGGGCAGGGCTGAGCTGTGTCCTGGCACCCACAAGAGCACCCGGCACCTTCCTCCTCCTCCTCCCGGGGAGGTTCCTCCTGGCGCGGTGCCCTGGGCAGGGCTGTCCCCGCAGGTGACACACGGGCTGTGTGTCACACCGCCGAGCGGTGACACCGAGCTCCTGCCGGGACCCCCAAAGGGGGGCACAGCGGGCGACACAACCCCAGAGCAGCCGGACAGGACCTTGGCCATCCTCCAGCCCGGGCGGGGGCACCTGGAGCGGGCGACGCCGGGACGCGCCCGGGCGGGTTCGGGATGTCGCCAGAGCGGGACACTCCGCCCGTCCCGTGCTGTGTCCCTGTGCTCTGCCCGCTCCCTGGGAAGAAGCCGGTGCCGGTTCCCGGTGCCGATTCCCGGTTCCCGGTGCCGGTTCCCGGTTCCCGTTCCCGATTCCCGGTCCTGTCCCGGTCCCCCCCCGCTCACCTGGCGCCGGGCTCTCCGCAGCTCCCGCAGCTCCAGCCCCCGCCCGGGGCCGCCCCGCAGGTACCGCAGGTAGCCCAGGGCCACGGCCGCGGCCCGGGAGGCCGGGAAGTGGCTCGGAGGCAGCTCCATGGCCCCGGAGCCGCTTCCTCCTCCTCCTCCTCCTCCCGCAGGAAGCGCCCGGAGCGGGCGGGGCCGGGGCGGGCTCCGAGCCGCGGGACGGGGCGGGATCCCTCCAGCGTCTGAAACAGTATTAGATGGGATATTAGGAACAAATCCTTCCCCTGGATGGTGGGAAGGCCGTGGAACAGGTTTTCCAGAGAATCTGTGGCCGCCCCATCCCTGCAAGTGTCCAGGTCGGATGGTGCTGTGAGCAACCTCAGCAGAAAATGCCCCTGCCCATGGGATTTTAAATTTAAATTCCTTTCCAACCCCAACCAGGCCGTGATTGTCTGAAATACAGAATGGGAATGTTCTCCACAGAAGACTGCCGTCTGTGTCAGGAGTGACGTGGTGTCTGGGGGCCTGTTGGGGTTTAGGTTTGAGTTCACCCACAAGAAGCAGTCGGGAGGAGCAGGCCAGTACGGCAAAGTGATCGGAGTGCTGGAGCCCCTGGAGCCAGAGGACTTCACCAAACTGGAGTTCGAGGACAGAACCATTGGCACAAACATTCCCAAGCAGTTTGTGCCCGCTGTGGAAAAGGTACAGACCTTCCTCTGATACAGAAACTCCTGATTCCCGCTGTTTTCCTGCAGTGCCACCCACATTTGCTGTGCCTGCCTTGCCCCAGCAAAGGAGGCTTTTCCCATTGCTCCAGTGGCAGCAGGATCACAGCTGTGTGGTTTTCCTCCACGTCTTGCATTCCTGGGGTTTCCAGTTAATTCGGGAGCTGCTGTTTCCTTTGGTGGTGTGTGCTGGCTCCCTCGTGAGAGCCTCCTGCTCAAGCTGCTTTTTCCTGGCCTCTTCTGCTTCTGGTCGTGGCCCCACAATTCTCCTCCCAACCCCAAAATATGTAACTTCTTCTGTGACTTCTCTGAGGCCAGGGAACGTTAAGTAAGCTGCATTTCCTGCCTCAGTTCCCAAATTCTGTTTCTTTATCTCCTCTGTGACTGCCTGGCTGTATAATTTATCACAGACAGCTTTAATTAACCTACCAACATCCTGGAATTCCTGTAATAACCTACAAACGTTTCTTCATTTTTCCACGATGCAACACTTTAAAAATTTTTGCCAAATCCTGAAAAAAACCCATAGTCTTAAAGGAATCTTGTTCTCCAGGCAAGAGCTCTTTCCACACCGAGCATTCCTTTGGGGTTTGGCCACGGAATCCCTTAAAAAGGCAAATCCTGAGGCCATTTTTCCTTGCTGTGTGGTTTTTATTTGTAAAATGCAACCGAGGTGCCAGGGGCTGCAGGTCCTGGCGGTGACTCTGGGGTGTCCCCCCAGGGGTTCCGGGAGGCCTGTGAGAAGGGGCTGCTGTCGGGGCACCGCATCTCCGGCGTGCGCTTCGTGCTGGAGGACGGCGCCCACCACATGGTGGACTCCAACGAGATCTCCTTCATCAGGGCAGGAGAGGGGGCCCTCAAACAAGGTACAGCCTCCTCCTTGGGTGGGCTCTGATGGCTGGTAGCCCTCCATTCCATCCCTCCATTCCATCTATTCATCCTCCATCCATCCATCCATCCATCCCCCATCCATCCCTCCATCCATCCATCCCCCATCCATCCTCCATCCATCCATCCCTCCATCCATCCATCCATCCATC
>VXBN01001622.1:0-11763 GCA_013397395.1 Sinosuthora webbiana | reverse complement strand
CCATCCATCCATCCATCCATCCCTCCATCCATCTCCCTCCCCACCCATCCATCCATCAGCCCTGCAGTGAGCCTCGATGGCCCATGGGCAGCAGAGATCCCCTGGAGTTATGAGGAATGGGTTATACAGGAGATAAAGAAAACACCTCCTCAGCCAGTTCCAGCAGCTGGCAAACAGAACACACACTTCTGGTTACGTATTGCAGCCCAAAACAGGGAGCAGCCTGCCCTGCACCAGGCCCACCTTTGACATTGGACTCTTTATTCCATAGAACACGCATTTTTGGTTGAAGAATGCACATTTTTGGTTGCAGAACACCCATTTTTTGGTTGTGGAATACCCATTTTTTGGTTGTACAACACACATTTTTGGTTGTAGAATACACAAGGGAGCAGCCTGCCTTTTCACCAGGTTCACCTTTGATATTGAACTCTTTATTCCATAGAACGCACACTTTTGGTTGGAGAACACACACTTTTGGTTGGAGAACACAGTTTTTTGGTTGTAGAATGCACATTTTTGGTTGGAGAACACACATTTTTGGTTGGAAAACAGTTTTTTGGTTGAAGAACGCCCATTTTTGGTTGTAGAACGCACATTTTTGATTGTAGAATACCCATTTTTTGGTTGTAGAATACACATTTTTTGGTTGTAGAACGCACATTTTTGGTTGGAGAACACACACTTTTGGTTGTAGAACGCACATTTTTGGTCATAGAACACACAGTTTTTTGGTTGTAGAACACACAGGGGAGCAGCCTGCCCTCCCCCAGGCCCACCTTTGACTCTGGGCTCTCTGTCCCCCTGTCCCCAGCCATGGAGAACGCCGCCGTGCGCATCCTGGAGCCCGTCATGGCCGTGGAGGTGGTGGCCCCCGTGGAATTCCAGGGCGCGGTGATCGCCGGCGTCAACCGGCGCCACGGCGTCATCACGGGCCAGGACGGCTCCGAGGGATACTTCACTCTCTATGCTGAGGTCAGTGCTCTCCTCCCTTCCCTTTCCCTGCGTTTGCTTCTGCTTTCTCCTCAGTTTGTGTGGACACAGTTGTGGGCTGATTCCCATTCCAGCGTTCCTTCCTTCATCTCCCTCCTGGAAATGATCGGAAAGGACCGCTGGGTGTTTTCCTGGTTTTGGGACAGCCACGCCCTGTGGCCTTCCTGCTTCCCAGATTATCCTGGGAGGGATGTCTGGAGACGCCTCAAACCTTGCTGGTTGACTCATCACTGAATTTAGGATATTCCAGTTCCTCAAACTCTCAGATTTCTGAGGTTTCCTGCTAAAAACACACTTTAACTAATAAATTAATTAAAATAACAGATACTTCACAACAGCAGCCCATTAAATCAGAGCTGTTTACAGACAGCACTGACTCTTTTTGTCATAATTGGGATTAATTAGCTGACAGCCCAAAAAATGATGGAAAAAAACCTCACTGCCAGCAAATGTGTTTGGATTTTAGGTGCCACTGAACGACATGTTTGGATACGCCACTGAGCTGAGGTCCTGCACAGAGGTGAGTCCTCCTGGTCCTTTTTGCTAAAACCCGTTGGATCCTGTCAGTTTGGGCTCACTGGATCATCCTGTCCATGGCAGCTGCAGCAGGGAATGAGATTAAATCAAACCAGAGATGTGGAATTCCTGACCAAACATTCCCTCCTTGCCTGGGGAGGTTTTTTGGGGTGGGATTGTCGAGGATCCCTGGGTGTTCCTTCGCAGCAAGGGCTGCACGTGGCCCATCCTCACTTTCCTGTCCCAACCCTGCAGGGAAAAGGGGAATACACCATGGAATACTGCAAATACCAGCCCTGCTCAGCCAGCACTCAGGAGGAAATCATCAACAAATACCTGGAAGCAACGGGGAGACTTCCTGCCAAAAAGGGCAAAGCCAAGAGCTGATGGGATTCCTCTGGAGTCCACGAACAGTTTGTCCCAGTCTTCTCCAACAGCTCACTTCTCCAAAGCCATGGAAGCAGCCCAGGCTGGGTAAGGAAGGCTCCAGTGGGATTTGGACTTGGAATTTTATCCTAAAACCTTTTCCCTCTGGGATGGTGTCAGCAGCACCAGGGATTTCTCACGTGTAAATGCTCTTGTAACAAATAGATGTTAATCGTGGCTGATGATTTGCTTGAGGTTTGTCTTGATTCAGAGCTATTAAAATCACTTTATTTTTTACTTGATACATCTTTATTTGGAAATGTCAAACCAGGAAACGGAGGTTAAGAGCTGCTGGATGGGCATGGGGAGTGGGACATCACTTCCCTCCAGGGAACAGATGGAATTTTCCCCTCCAAACCCTTTGGAAGTGGCACAGGATCCTCCAAAGTCTCAGCCATCAGTCAGTGCTTGTCACCAAATCCACTGTCACTGGTGGCACGAGGATGGAGCTCAGTTGCCAAGGATGTTGGGAGGAGCTGCCTCTTCCCAAAGCTGGGAACAGCGTGGAATTACTGTGTGCCTTGGGAATGTGGATTTAATGGCATGGGGTGTGGATTCATGGATGGGCTTGGCTTTTGGCTCTTGGTTAGAAATCCAAACCAAAGATCCCTTTTCCCAGAATCTCACAATCCAGAGGGTGTTAAAATCCAAACCAGAGATCCCTTTTCCCAGAATCTCACACTCCAGAGGGGGTTAGAAATCCAAAGATCCCTTTTCCCAGAATCTCACACTCCAGAGGGGGTTAGAAATCCAAAGATCCCTTTTCCCAGAATCTCACACTCCAGAGGCCGAGTTGCAGCTGATGTTCAGCTCAGGGATCACTTTGCTGACTCAAAGCAGAGACAAAACAAAGGGGTTTAGGTGAGAAGATATTCCCATCATTCTGTATTTTAAATTATTCCCAGACTGTCCACGTTGAATTTTCTTTCCTCCTCAGCTGAAAAGTGTTTTTACAGATTCCAGTAAACAGGGAGGGAAGTTCCAGTCCAAACCCAGCGACATTCCTGGCACAGCTCTGGGGCTGCTGCTTCCCAGACAGAAACAACTGGAGCAGCCAGGGCTGCTTCTCATGGAAAGGCTGGAAAATGATTTATATAAACCTTGGGAAAGGATCTGCCAGGGCCTGGAGCTGCTGAGGGTGAGGTGTGGGGTGTCCATGGGACAAATCCATGATTCCCCCACATCCACAGCTTTGTTTTTGGGAATGCTCAGCTGGAATTCGTTCCCAGAAAAGCCCTGCAGGTTCTCAGACATTTGGAAGTTTCCTAAAACAAGCAAATGTAGCACTCTTCCCAAAATTTGGAGCTGTCTGATAAAAGCAGTGTGAACACAGGGTAAGAAACAGGGTGGGTATGGTTTTATTTGTATTTCTGGGGTTTATATTTGTATTTCTGGGGTTTATATTTGTATTTCTGGAGTTTATATTTCTATTTCTGGGGTTTGGGCATGGGGATGGGATTTATATTTATATTTATATCTATTTATGGGGTTTATATTTATGGGGTTTATATTCGGTTTAAACCAGTTGTGCTGTGAATTCCTGGCTGATGAGTTGTGCCAGACATGCTGCTTCTCCACAAACCTGGAAAAGAAACAAACCCCAAGAATTCTGCTGTATGATTTGAGGTTTTAGGCTGAAACCTTGGCCTAAAAGCAGCTGGGGGAGACTTTTTTTTTGCCTTAGAATTCCAACAGCTTTGCTACTTATCTAGAAGTTCCTCTGGAGTTCCTGAAGTGCTGTGAGTTTGTGAGCAGCCAGTTCCACCACCCTGGTGCCTGGGAGGTGCCAGTGGCAAAAACAAGGTAAGGAGACAAAAGCAGAGCCCCAAAGTGCCAAATCCATCCTATTCCAAAAAATACTCATTCTTTTTTCCAGCTTCTATAAGGAATGTTGGAATTTCGCTCCCTTGGAGTTTATTGGGTGCTGAGGGATAAAGCTTCAGTCAGGAAATCAGGTTGACTTGTGTAAAACGCTGGAATTTGGGAAGCTGACATCACCCAGCCTAAAAAACATCCAGGGAAAGCTGTTGGGTGAAATCCTTGGATTGTTGTTCCCAATTCCAGCTCGAGGATTGTGAAAAGCACCCCGAATTAACCAGAACAGCCACCCCAGAGGCTCTGTTCCTCAGGAATGTGGTGTTCTTGGGAAGGATTTAATTTATCCTGCCCCAAACCTGGCTAAAAGGTGACTTTGGGACAGTTTGGCACAATCCCAGCGAGGTGGGACAGTGGGAACCCAGCTGGAGAATCTGGTGGCAAAGGACAAAGCCGTGACTTTGTGGTGGCAGGAATAACACAGGAGCTGCTCCCAAAGCTGGGAATTCATCCCCAGGGAGCCTCCCTGGCTCTGCAGGTGAGTTTGGCTTTGAGGTCACAGAGAAGGTGGAAATTCGGGCTCCAACAGCAGCAGAAAGAAAACCCAGCCTCGACCCTGAGTGATGGCATTTGGTTTATTGGAGATGAAAGTTAAAAATCAGCAGGTATTCTAGCCCAAAACAACGACAAAAAATTAGTAGGCAAATCTCTCTTAGTGACAGATTCAACACTTTGCTCACCACCTTTATCCAAATATATTAATTTCGTTTATAAACTCTCAGGTAACAGTTAATCAGTGACATCAAATCAACTGCTGTGTGTTCATCTGTGTATACATGGAGTAGCAGAGGGTTCAGGCACAGCTGCAGAACTTGAATCTCTCAGGTGAGGAAGTGGCAGGAATTAATTTTGGCACAGAAGAGATCAGTGAAACCGCTCCCGTTCACTGCCCCGGCTCCAGGTCTGTCAGCACAAGCGTTTGCTGATCGGATCCACAGAAGTGAAGATTTCACTTAAAATGAATTAAATTTCCCAGCTGCAGGGGCAGCAGCTGAGCCAGACTCTGCCCCAGACCCCTCCTCCGCGGCGTGGCTCTCGGAAGCGCAGAAATGTTTCACCTTCAGGGGGTGCCCGGGGAGCCACGTCAGGCGCATGTGACAGGAAACGATTTCCTGCGGGAGGGGTTGGAGTTTGAACACGGGTTTTATCGTCCTGGCGGAGGGTTTTGTCATCTCCCGCTGACTGGGCGGGAGGGGCTGTTCACCTGGGCACTTCCTTACCTGGGTTGGGATTTCGTGCAGCAGCACAGTGAAGTCAAACTCGGTAAAATCATCTTTCCTGATCTGGGCAGGTGTGGAAAAAGAGAAGAATTATCAGGAGCACAGGTTTATATTGGGGAAAATTTAAAGTCTGCTGTGGTTTACTGGAGGTGAGGAGGAGGGAAGGAGGTGAGCAGCGGCTGGAGTGAGATAGGCTTTGATCATGGAAAGATGGAATTGGGAGAATTTCCTGCAGGGAATGTTTGAAGGCACCAAGAGCTGCGTGGCTCTGCAGCCTGCCTGCCCTGACACCAGGTGCTCATCAACTGAATTTAACCCTCAGTTAAATCTGAGAATTGTATGCACCTCTCCTTCAGAGGGATGCTGAACAGCTGAGGAGCCAAACCTGCCTCCTGGCCCTGGATCCCAGAGGGCAGAGGGCTCTGGAAGTGCTGCTGGATTCTGCAGGGGCTGTGCTGCTCCCCAGCCAGGACAGAGGCTCTGGAAGTTCTGCAGGGGCTGGAGCTGCTCCCCACCCAGGGCAGGGGCTCTGGAAGTGCTGCTGGATTCTGCAGGGGCTGGAGCTGCTCCCCAGCCAGGGGACAGAGGCTCTGGAGCTGCTGCAGGGGCTGGAGCTGCTCCCCAGCCAGGGGACAGAGGCTCTGGAAGTGCTGCAGGGGCTGGAGCTGCTCCCCAGCCAGGGGACAGAGGCTCTGGGCTCTGCTGTGGGGCTCAGCAGCTGCAGCTCCTGCAGGAGCCACTCCTGCAGATCCAGCCAAGGAGAATTTTCCCACAAAAACTGTACAAAGTGCTGGTGCAGAGGGAGCTGCTGGTGAGGAGCAGGCCCTGGGATTTGGGGAACCCCCCTCAGAGCAGGGCTCTGTGCCCCCCACCCTGTCCCTCCTCACTCACCCACTGCCTCACGGACTTGACTTGGGCCAGGAAGTATCCCAAGGTCTCCGTGGACTTCTCCCACATGATGGAGCTGCTGCCAGCCACGGCCAGAGCCCACACGGGCTCCAGGGCAGGCTCAATGTTGCCATAGCTGTCTGCAAGGCAAGGACAAACAGGAAAGGGTATTAACTCTGCCTGGGCAGCAGAAAATGGTGAAGCTCCGAGCAGTTCTGCCTGGCACAGCACCACCCCTGGACGGGGCTCTTCCCTCTGATGTGGCACAGGGAGGAGGGAGGGGGATCAGGCTAAAGCTGCTCTTCCAGGCAAGGATAAAGTGTGTGGGCACTGACACTGCCAAGAGATGGCTCCCCATGATGAGGTGAGAAACCCAAAAATCCTCAATAATGGGAGTCCTTACCTAGCTGGGAGAGAAGACGAGATTTTTCCAGGATGGAAAAATGGTGTTGGTCATCCTGAGTGACCTCCCAGCCACAGCTGGGGAGCTGTGTGGGTTTGGGCACTCCTCATTCCTGGAGGACAACCTGCACTGACTGGATTTAAAAGTGCTGTGGAGCTGCTTTTGAACCCCAGCCACCCTCAGAGGATGGTGCTGAGTGCCAGTGGTGAATCCAGAGGGGATTTGTTCTCCCAAAAACCCCTGGGGAGGTGGGGGTGTCTCCTTTTCAAATGCTTTGAGATAAAATGACATACAGGGGAATATTTGGAGGGATATACCTGGAATGTTGTTCCCAGTTATTGGCTTGCTTTGGTGCCTGATCCTTTGGTAAAATCTGTTGTCCTCTTCCTGGATTTCCTTCTGGTCTTTGGTGTGGGAGCACTTGATGCTGACAACAGGAGGAGACTTTTTCTTTGGGTACAGCACTGTAGCCAGGCAGTTCCCAGCATCTTCCTGCCAAGGAGGAGTTTCAAACTATTATTTTTAATCAGGATTTTATTTACCAGCAGCTCACTCTTTGTATGAAGCTGTTCAGGGGTTAGCAAAGTGTCAAAGAGGATTTTATTTTTCTTTATTTTTTTTTTCTGGGAAAGAGGTTAAAAACCACAAGGCTAAAGGGATTTAACAGAAGGTTTTAATTAATGCTTGTCCCGCTTTCAGGGCATGACAGTGCTCTAAGTCATCTTGGAAATATGTTTGTGAGAGCTCCACGTTAATTGATAACAGGGATTTGCACTGTGCCAGCCTTGAAACGAAAACAATCTGAGGCTTCCCAGTAAGTTCTGAAAACCATCTGGATGCCACAAAACGTGTGTGAGGGGAGAGGGCAGCGAAGTGCTGCTGAGGGACAGAGTGAACGGAGGGGAACTGCAGAAAACATGGAACTGTCAACTCCCAAAAGGGACACCCCAAAAGGAGAACAGGGAGGAGCACTGATGATCACTCAGGTGAGCCCTAAGACAGGCAGGGAGGAGCAGAAAGGCCCCTCCTTTGTGGCAGATCCATTTAGGACACCAATGTCCCCGGTTTTGGAATTGATTTAATGCCCAGGGGGAGGAGGAAGAGCAGGAACTCACCCCAGTCCTGTAGTCCTCGGTGCTGAACTGCAGGTAATACTTGTGGCCGGACTCTGGGATGTTCTGGAAGAGAGAAGATGGAGCCAGCAGTGGAATTAAAGCCTCCTGTGCTGCAAGGAGCTCAGAGGAGGGGAGGTACCTCCTGAAATTCCCTGGTTTTTAGTCTTCCTTGGTGTTTAAACACAATTCTGGCTGTTTGCAGGACCCAAAGCAAACCTCTGTGTGTTATTGATCTAACCCTGGGCCTTCCCGTTCCCAGCACACTTTTCCCAGGAAATGATTCCTGGAACAAGGTGAGCGGAGTTTCACACCCCCAGCAGAGCCTCAGCTCAGCACCTGCCTGAGGTACCTACACAGAGCTGGAAAATGCAGGTAAAAATTGCTTCAGTCATTCTGTTTTTATAAAATCCCCTCCTGGAGCTTTAGGATGAGGCAAGTCCAGCGTGGAACCGAATCTCACCATGAAGGAGGTGCAGGAAACAGAGAGGAGAAGCTCAGACTTCTTGATAATTTATTTATTCTCTGCATCCTCCTTCTCCCCTTCTGCCCTTTTTTGTGAATTGCCTCAAATATTGTCCCCCAAGTGACAACGGGACACGGGCAGAGTGGTGACAAGTGACTTTTCTGGAACGCAGGATCACCAAAGAAAGAGTGATTGCACTGAAATTAAGTTCAGAAGGGTCTCATCTCGTGCAATAACCACATTTAAGTCCAAGATTCTAACTGTTGTAAAGCCACCCATGAGGTGTTAGATGGTTTACAACAGCCCTGCTCTGATTAAATTTGGGGTTTTTACAGCGACCCAGGATTACTCCTGTAGATCCTGCAGGTGAGAGAAGCTGCAATGATCAGCAGGAGTTTGAAAGGAGCCCAGAATTCTGGGTTTCTGGGGGTTTTGAAGCTGAGACTCCCTCCTGAGTTCCAACAACTCCCCCACAGCACTGCTAGTAGGTACTACCACCCTACTACTGCTGCCTGGACAGCCTTCAAGGGATGCTCCACAGCTAAAACAAATATTGAGTCTGCTGTGAACACCTGAGGCTTCCTGAGCTCACCAGGGAGAACAGAGAAGCTCCATTTGGCTTTAAATAATTGTACAAAAGTCTTTGTAGTCCTGAAGGAAAACTTTTATTCCATTATTTTTTTTCCCTCTCATCCCCAAAATACCATTTACCCAATCCCAGAGTGTGAGCTGAGCAGAGCTCAGGGATGTCTGGCAACCCCCAGGGAAGCAGCCAAAGATAAAAAGTGTCCAAAAAAAGAGAAGAAAACAAGTGAGTAATTCATTTTTCCACTCAATATCTGGGTCACGGGATTCTTTTACTTCTGGGCTGCAAATTGCTGCAACTTTCCTGACAGATTTTTGGTCCTGGGAAGGCCAAAACGGCAATTTCAGAGCAGCTTCACTGCGGGACCTCAAGGAATCGGTTTCCAATCCATTTCCAATCAGTTTCCAATCAATTTCCAGTCCATTTCCAGTCCATTTCCAATCACTCCCCACAGGTAGGGAAAGGGAGGATCCTCTCTCCCCACATCCAGAGGAGGTCCCATCTCTCCCCCCCTGTTTTCCCAGCAGGATTTTCCCCCTGGGATCAGTTTTCCCCTGGATCACTGAGCAGGGAGAGGTTTGGGAAAAGGAGCCAGAGCTGTGCCCCTGCCGTGGATTCTGCCTCTCCCACCTCTGGCTGTTGGAAATTAACGGAACATTTTTAATTGACTGTAACATCAGGGAGCAGAGCTGGGGTGTTGCACTGTCTGTGTCCACCTGGAGATTTAAAAATTGGATTTTTTAGTCCAATTTAAGCAAATGTTGCACGAGGTCACCTGGCTTCTCCCTTTCCCCTTCACCTCCCTTCTCCCAAATTAAAACTTCCAGGACACCTCAGGATGGGAAACTGCTCCCAAAAGTTTCCCCTTTAAAGTCTGGGATCTTCAGCTGCCACAAACTAATGCTTCATTATCGAAAGTGTTATTTTAAAGTGCAGGACAAGCCCTGCAGGAGCTGCTGTTTCCTGCAAGCTCCTCACTCAGGAGAAAAGAAGGGACAACAAAAATCATCTGCATCCAACAGCAAGGTAAGGATTGTTCCAGGTTTGGTTTGGCATTTTGTTGTCAGGAAAGAAAGTCTCATTTGACCTGAACTTGAAAGATCTTTCCCATCTCAGAGAGTTCCCAGTCCTGTTTCCAATTACCAGCTTCACCAGCTCGTGGGCCAGTAAAGGTGGTATTAAATTACAGTGCTCATTATTAAATTCCACCAATAAATTATCCTGATTTTATGAGGTCCAGTAATAGAGGAACCAATAGGAAATTAGCCCACTTTGAGAAATAATTAAAAACCAGACAAACCTGAAAAAAAACCCAAAAAAAACCCCACCCCAATCCCAACATTTCTGCCTCTTGCCTTCATCTAATACAGCAAATTCCTTCCAGGAAATTCTTTTCATTTTTTTTTCCAGAGGAGGACAGGAAAGAAGGAAGTGCCCACTTTTAGTGCATTTCTCCTCTTGTTTTCACAGAGTGTGCACAAAAAAAAAAAAAAAAAAAAATTAAGAAAGAAAATAAAAAAGGGAAATAAACTGCAGACAGTGGTTCCAGCGAGCTCCTACAGCCCCCAGCATTGAGGAAATAAAAAGCAATTTCACTTCTCTCTATTGAGCCAATTATTTTCCTTCCTGTATCAGAAAGCAGGTGGCTGACAGAGGGTGGAAAACCCCCTTTCCCTCCTCACAAATACTCACTTATTCTTCAGCCAGGCACAGGTGTTTGGATAGGAAAATATTTAAATGTAGACATATGCAAAGTGCCCAGGAAATACAGGAGCGTGTGTGCTTTTGGAGAGAATAAAATAACACAGAGAAATCCTGTCAGGGCTGATTGTAGCAGTCTCAGGAAAGGAAATGTAAGGAATTTAAAGGAAAAATTAAATATCACCCAGTGATCTCTATAACACAAAGGCTGCAATAATTAACGCATCCCAGATATTTCTGCTTGGTTTGGAACACCTTTTTTTGAAAGGGGAGAATTAACACTTCACCCTCTTGCTCAGTTTTAGGAGCTGCACAGGAGAATGAGTGGTGGAAGATCTCCAGATCCTGGAAAGGATCCCGTGGAATCCAGGGCTGCCTTTGGCTCCGCAGACCAACCCAGAACCCAGAACAACCTCTCAGGAGCTCACAGGAGCTGCCCAGCAGAATCCAGAATTTATTTTTCTGGGAACCCAGAACAAGCAGCCTTTGCTCTCAGGAGCTGCCCAACAGAATCCAGGATCCAGAATTTATTTTTCTGGGAACCAAAAACAACCATCCCTTGCTCTCAGGAGCTGCCCAGCAGAATCCAGGATCCAGAATTTATTTTTCTGGGAACCAAAAACAACCATCCCTTGCTCTCAGGAGCTGCCCAGCAGCAGGAGCACAGGGCTGGATTTCAATCCCGTCCCTCAGCTCTCCAGGAAGGTGATGCATTCCTCCCAGGATCTACAGCCCGGGACAAACATTCCCCACGAGTTTTTGCCTGATCCTGGACTTTCAGAAAAAAAATAAGCTGTAAAAAAAAACCCCAAACAAACAACAAAAAAAAACCCCCAAAGCTGGAGGAGGAGAAGGGCTGTACCCCGAGCACCACCTCGAGCATCCCAGGACGGGAAGGCTCTGGGCTCTGTCCCCGTAGCTGCTCCTCTCTGGGACTCCTGTCCCGTCCTGTCACCTCAATTCGATGTGATTTTTGGAAGATTAAGGTGTATTTTGTGGTGGGAACAGCATCGCATTTAGATGAAGCTCGCGGTACGAGGGAGGGACGAGGGACAGCAGCTCCTGAGGAGAGCCCGGGGTCCCACGAGGGACGAGGGACAGCGGTCCCTGAGGAGACCCGGGGGTTCCTGAGGAAGGAACAGATGGACAGCGGGCCCTGAGGAGACCCGGGGGTTCCTGAGGAAGGAACAGATGGACAGCGGGCCCTGAGGAGACCCGGGGGTTCCTGAGGAAGGAACAGATGGACAGCGGTCCCTGAGGAGACCCAGATGTCCCTGAGGAAGGGGAGACGGGACATCGGTGCTGCTGTCCCCGGGTGTCCCCGAGGACGGGGCAGCGGCTCTGCAGGGACGCGCCCGGCGCTCTGCGTGGGAACGCGCTAAGCTCACTCATATCCAACAATCCTAATGTAATAATTCCTATTAATTACACTTTCCCGGCGTCCCCCTTTACACCCCGCCGGCTCCCCGCCTACCTTCAGCGTAGCCTTGCGGACCTGCCCGAGCGCCCTGAGCCCGCCGAGGGATCCCGCCTGGAAGTTGCGGTAGTGCAGGGCCACCCTGGCCGCGGCCGCGGCC
>VXBN01001620.1:124327-164106 GCA_013397395.1 Sinosuthora webbiana | reverse complement strand
AAAAAAAAAAAAAAAAAAAAGGAAGAAAT
Source organism: Sinosuthora webbiana (assembly GCA_013397395.1). NCBI lineage: Eukaryota > Metazoa > Chordata > Aves > Passeriformes > Sylviidae > Sinosuthora > Sinosuthora webbiana. Next base: position 164,077 of record VXBN01001620.1, on the reverse strand, counting down.
AAATACTAGATATTGAAACTAAACTGCGGAACCAACCTTCCCCCCGCCCCCCGAAACCCGATAACAGCCCTCTCTTGGCTGCGAGCACTTTCCCCGTTGATGTAGTTACGATTGCAGCCAGCCGGCGCCGGGTGGCCCCGCAGTCGGGCAGGGCGGTGCTGTGACTCCCGGGTATGGGGTTCCCTCCCGTAATGTTCCCTCGGCCGCAGCCCCATGGGCCCCGAGCAGGTAATGGGGAGAAATGGCAGGAAAGCGCCAAAGGGAGGGAGGGTGCTGAGGAGCCCACCCTCCCAGCAGTGTCGGGGTGCAGCCGGATGCTCTGGCCCAAGAGTGCCGTTGTTGAGGAAAGGGCATTGAAACCAACCCTGAGAAACACCACATAGCTTTATTCACGACGCCAACGCGATGCTGGGAGTGGGAACCCTTTTACCCCTCCACTGCCCCCCAAACCACAGCCTGGAGCCTGGCCTGCTGGGGCAGGCCCGTGCTGGGGCAGTGTGGGGGCTGCAGGCGGGCCCTCGGCATGACAGCCAGCAGCAGCTCCGTCCAGCAGCAGCCCCATCACAGCAGGTCTCATGGACAGGGCAGGGCCCCAGCACTAAGAGTCCAGAGGGGCTGGTGGGGTCAGGGCATCTGGGCCCCAGGGTAGGCGAGTTGGTGCCATCAGGGTGGCAAAGCCTTCCTTGCCTGCCCGGCTGCTGTGGGAGACGTCTTCCTCTTGAGGGGCTACATTCTGGTGCTGTGGTCCACCTGAGGGGGTCAGATAGGGAGAGGTTGGTGTGGCTGCCCTCTCCATTCCCATGTTGGGGACAGCAAGGCTAGGTGCTCACCGAGGCCTGGTGCCGCTCCCTGCTGATATGCACTACGGCATCGTGCACCGAGGGGAAGAAGGAGTGCTTGGTGATGGCTGAGCTGAAGAAGTTGCCCCGCTCCAGCTGGGCCAGGACGGATACTGTGTGGAGGAATAAGTATCTAAAGTGAGGGCACCTAGCTGAGCCCCCTGCCACCCACCCAGAGCAGCGTCCTCCTGCCTCCTGTGTTGTGGGGGACACCAGGGTCACCACCAGAGACCAGCTTCGAGGCTCAGATTGGATCCATGGGACAACCTGCAGCACTTGTCCCGTGGGGAAGCCCTGGAGATAGGAGCACCGTCGAGGGACCCCCCAGGCTATCAGCTGTGTGTCAAAGGGCAGGCCATGCCTGACCAGGGTTCATGACTCTGCAGATCCTCCTCACCTGGGCAGCTGGCAATGAAGACGTCCACTTCTATCTCATGGAAATCCCTGAAAATCTGCAAATGGGAAAAAACATTTTACCCAGGAAGAGTGATGGGCAGCAGCCATCAGGGCATCCCATAGGGCCCCAGAGACACCCTCTGTGAGGCTGCTGTCCTGCCTGCTCCCCAGGCCCTTACATTCTTCAGGATCTTGATGGAGACAGTGTCCACAAAGCTGACGGGGCTGAAGTCCAAGATGACAGCATGGAAGGTGGGCTGAGGCAGCCCTAGGCTGTGCAGTGTGGGCTCTGAGGGCACACTGCTCTCTCCCTCACTCAACTCAATCACCGCCAGGCCTGGACCATCCTCTATGTTCTGGAGAAGGGAAGGAGACCTGGCGTCATTTCTCCAGTGCTGGCAGCACCCTGGTCATGGCAGTGTTCCCCAGGGCTCACCTTGGTGAAGGTCTTTGGCTGTATGAGGGCACAGGCAGTGGGTGGCCCCGGGAGTGGGTGCCCCTCTCACATCTTCACCCACTTTTGGGTTCTTTTCAGATGTATCGTTTGCCACCCCTCTCCCCAGCAGCACTCCACAGAGCCAGAGCCAGGCTCATTAGTTGGCACCAGACCAGCATTTGCTCTTGCTCTTAATTCTGAATAACTTGCCAAAAGGTTAATGACTTTGCAGCTCCAACACATAATCATTAACAGCCTGGCTTTCCCACTGACCTTGGGTGTGACTCTGTGATCCAGTTCAATCCCAGTGCCTTTCTGACCCATTGGCCTTAAACTGAACCGGGAACTGCATGGACCACCAAGCCCCACCAGTGCACTGACAGAAGTGTCAGAGCCAGGGAGGGAAGAGGTACAGGATGTCACTGGAGGGGTGGTCCCCTGCATAAAGGAAGCACCTTTTTCATCTTTGCCTTTTCCTTCTCCAGTTTCTTCTGCTGTTTCTTCAGCTTCTTGAGGGCCTTCTTCTTCTTCTCAATCAGGCGGTCCACATCAATGCCACTCTGCAAAGCAATGTGGCCTTGTGTCCCCAGCTGCCCCAACACCACCCTGCTGCTGGCAGGCAGGAGATACAGGAAGCACTCTGAGGCTGGTGGCTCTCCTACCTTTCGCTTCAGGGCCTCAGCATACAGCTCCACGTTGGCAAAATAGACAGTGGAGGAAGAGCGGAAGATCTTCACGCCAGGAACCTCCTGTGCCTGGGGGCAGATGGGGAGGGTGTTACCCCAGGGATGGAGCCACTTACCCCACTTCTCTCCCCCCCATCAAAATGCCCCAGCCCCTTTTTCCAGTGAGCCACTACTGGGGATGCTTTGAACTGCCCCCTCATTGCAGGCCGCTCTTCCCCCCCCCCCCGCTGCTGTTACCATCTCGTATTCCACCACATCCCTGTAGACATCAGTGTTGGAGATACGCCCCAGGATGGAGTAGTGGGGGCTGCAAGGAGGAGAGCAAGGGTCTGAGGTCACCACAGGCTCCTCCTGCCCTTGAGATGTGGCACCAGCCCCAGCCCCAGGGTACTTACAGCTGGGTACGGAAGATGACCGTGAGCAACCCAAAGGCCACTGAGGCCGCCAGGCCGATGTCCAAGTTCAGCAGAAGGGTGGCTATGAATGTCACAATCCAAACCAGCTGGAAAGGGGACACAGTCAGCTTCAGCATAACCTCCCCACTGGCACCTGCAGGCCTGAGGGAGGGTGGAGAAATCCTCTCCAGGAACAAGAGCACAGCCCCAGGGCTGGCCAGCACCTTACCAGGTCCACCCGGTTGGACTTCCAGAGAGTTTTGAGGTCTCTGAACTGCTTGAACATGCCCTTGAGGTTGACAATGATGATGGCAGCTAAGATGGCCTAGGAGAAAAATCTCTGGAGCTATGAGGAAGCTGAGGGCAAATCTGGGGGTAGCTCTTTGCTCTTCCCCTACCATATCACCATGCCATGGGACAGGCACAGGTGTGGGATGTGACACAGAGGCTGTGGGACTAGATTTACCTTGGGCAGGTCCCGGAAGAGCTCTCCAATCTTCAGAATGGTCACCAGGATGACCAGGGATGCAATGACACCAGCTACCTGAGCAGAAGGAGAGTAGGAGGCAAGGGGTGAGCCCCCACTGCTCCCTGTGCTTCCTGCCCCTGGCTCAGCCCCGGAGAGGAAGGCAGCACTGCCCAGACCCACCTGGCTGTTTCCCCCTGTGCTCTCCTGTACCAGGCTCCTCGACATGGAGCAGCTGATGGCAAAACACTGGAAGAAGCCTCCCAGGAAGTTGCAGAGACCCAGTGCAATCAGCTCCTGCAGGGACAGAGCAGTGGCAGGGGAGCACCGTGCTTTCATGTGGCTGCAAGAAGGCAAGATTAGCTTTCACCCAGGGTGAGGGTCCTGTGCCTCAGAGCATCACCTGGTTGCTGTCCACTTTGTAGCCATGTTTCAGGGCAAAGATTTTGCCAAGGGAGATGCAGATGGCGTAGCCTACCACAGCAATGGCAAAGGCATTGCCCGCCACCTTCCCAAAGTAGCTGACGTTAGGGGCCACAGGTGGCTTCAGCCTACATTCAAGAGAGAGATGGGGCTCAAACAGGGGTGCTGTGGGCAGCACCGTGCCCTGGCACAGCCCCCTTCACCATCAGGCCCTGCTCACCCGCTGGGGATGTTGCCCACCACAGAGATGCCAAACTTGTCATTCAGGTTGACCCCATAGGAGATGCCAGTGGAAACGATGATCTGGGGGAGAATGACTGGAGTGAGGCAGGGTCTTCCTGCACAGGGACTGTGGTGGAGGAAGAGGAGGAGGGCACAGCGCATGCCCTGGAGCTGCACTTGCCAAGGAACTCCGTCCCACTTCTCCCCACCCTAAAGGGGAGAGGGATACACCAGGGATTCCTGGCTGCATCCCCACAGGAGGCTGGGGCAGCTCTGGGTACCGTGATAAGCTCGATGGGGATGGGCATGGGCAATTTTTTGGCAAACTTGTGATTGAGCTCTTTCACAATCAAGATGGCCACCATGGCAATGATGGAAGTCACCAGGGTGCCAACATTGGTGTCTGGCAGCTTCTTGCAGAGATCGATGACGGTCTAGAGAACACAGGAGGAGGGAATGTGCTCAGGAACGCAGATGCCTTCCCAGCAGGTTTTTGGAGGCCTCTGTGTGCCCCAAAGGTGAGCACCAGGGGTCCTTGGGTGCCAGCAAGCCCCCACTCACCACAAACAGTGAGAGCGGCCCTGATTGCTCGCCCTGGGAGACTCCAAAAACATTTTTGAGCTGGGAGACGAGGACGTGCACAGAGGCAGCAGTAGTGTAGCCACGCACCAGTGGGTCCGAGAGGTAGGTCACCACAAATCCAAACTGCAGGAGGCCCAGGGCCACCTGGAAGAAGAGATGGCAGAAATGACCCACAGGTTACAGTCTCCTGTTCTCTGCTAGACTAGGCTGGGACCACCTTACCTGGAAGATACCCGTCAGCACAGTGATGGTGGCCACCAGCTCCACCCTGGTAGCGTCGCGCAGTTCCTCATTGACTGTTGCGTTGCTGCCATTGACGGACTCCATGAAGTTCTCGCTGGGAGCCAGGGAGTCCGTCAAGCTCCCAATCATGACAGAGATGACGGCAAAGGGACCTGAGAACAGATAGAGTGTGGGCAGGGAGCCCAAGGTGGGCACCAGGACCTCACTGGGAGGACCTCTTAAGGGGTCAGCTCCTCTCTCCTTAGGCCAGGCCCAAAGCACACACATTATACTTCGGCTCTGGCTTGGCCAACCCCCGTTTTAGTGGAGTAAAGTAAAGGCAAGAAAGATTCCCCCAATTGCTGATGTGGTAATGCTGTGCCACGGACATCCTTGCTCCCTCACCACCATTGCTGTGCAAGCACATGGTCCCTCAGCTCACCCACGGAGTTGTGCCTTGACGTTCCAAAGAAGAAGTAGAGGAAGACGGGGTAAAAGGAGGAGTAGAGACCCGTGACTGGCGGCAGCCCAGCCAGCAGCGCGTAGGCAAGCCCTAAAAGGTGGAGCAGGGAGAAATGTCACCAACAGCCAACCCCTGGCCACCCCACCTGTGGAGAGGCCCTGGTTGCCTGGGCATGGCATCACTCACCCTGGGGCAGGTGCATGATGCCCACACTGAAGCCAGAAACAATGTCCCCCAGGAGCCAGTCCTTGATGGGGTAGCGGGGCAGCCAGCGCAGGAAGGGCAGGAAGCGGAACAGCAGGGACTTGGCAGCAGAGCCCGAGCATCTGACAGGGAGGGAGCAGGAGCTGAAGTTCAGCACAAGTGCAGCAGGCTTGGGGACATCAGTGAGGGGGGATGGGGCCCCATGGGAAGCAATGGAATCTGTGGGACCATCAGCTCCATCCACTGAAGCCTGGTGTCCCTCCAGGAGGAGAACAGCGTGGGGACATGGGTATTTGGGCATTGGGAAATGAACCCCCAGGTCTGCAGCTTCCTGTGGTGGTGGGGCTGGGGTGCAGAATGCCTGGCAAGGTCCAGGCACATCCCACTGGCCACATGGTCTTACCTGGTCTTGTGGAGACAGGAACGCAGAGAGGGCTTGGTGGGAGGTTTCCTCTGCGCAATCTCCTCCAGTTCAGCCTCACTCAGCACCTCGCGGGGCGCTCGGTGGGTCAGGGCCATCTCTGCTGCCATGCCCACCTGGCTCTCCGGAATGCCAGTCCACTGCAAGGACACAAGGGACAGCTCAGCCACATTACCGTGGCCAGGGGCAGCCAGTACCCCACCTACCCTAAAGCCCCTCCTCCAGCTCCACTTGTCCACGGGACCACCCCATCCTGGCCAGGTGGGCAGGAATAGCCCTGAAGATAGGCACGAGCCGAGGTTTGGGAGTCCTGAAGCAGCAGCAGTGGCTCAAAATGGAGAGCAGTAGGCAGTCAGCAGGTGGGCAGGGAGGGAACAGAGGCTTCGGCAATCAGTGCTGCCCACTCCTGCCCCACAGCAGCCCCCTCCTTCCACCCCACTGGAATGCACAGGTGGGGTCTGCCAGCAGAGCTGCCTCGGGGGGGTCTCCCCCTCCACCTGCCCACGCCGGACCCACCTCCGTGCCAACCACCTTCCCCTCCATGTACTCCAGCAAGGAAGGGCAGTGGGCCAGCACAGCTGCTGAACAGAACCCCAGCCATTCCACAGCCCCATCTGCAGACTTTGTCCCTTTACACATGAGGGGAGCAGGAATGTGAAACCCTGGCAAATGTCACAGGTCACCATCCCTCCAACAGTGCCTTCCCTCGACCCCTGCAGTGCAGAGCAGGATGAGCCTGTGAGCAGAGGAGCTGGGCTGGGCTGAAGTCTCACCCTTCACAGGGCTGGCGTGGTGAGACTGAGGAATCCCTGTACAAATCTACAGCTTGTCCTTACTCAGGGCTCACTCTGAGAGCTGCACCACCCAGCTGGTGGCCTGCTCAGTTTTCAGGTGCTCATCCACTTGCAGCTGGACCCATGATCCCCTCGCTGGGTGCCTGGGGCTGTGCCAGCCTGAGTCCCTGTGTTACCCCCAGCCCTCCTACCTGCTGTGCTCAAACTGGTCAGGAGCCACTAGTCAGGTGCATGCTCTGCTTCCTCCTGTTTATTAAAACCAGCCAGTGATCTTTGAGACACTGTTTGCTGCCTCCTGCCCTGCTGAGAAGCTGCCCCGCTTCCCAGCCCATGAATGCATAGCACCCACCGTGCTCCCCTTGGTGCCCTGGTCTGCTGGGTTCCCCAGCTGTGGCAGACCCAGCACTGTCACCACTGTGCCCAGAGCCATCCCATTCTGGGGACTGTCTACTACAGTCTCCGCTCCTGGTCTCCAGCCATATCCAGGATGCCACCATGCCTGACCACCCATGCAAGGCAGGGGGCTTCTTGCCACTGGGCACAACCTGGTGCCACCCTCCTGCCAAGAACTGCCTCCCCAGGGCACTGCTGTGCCCCTACAGCCCCCATGGATGTCCGCTCCCCAACCCATGTCCTGGAGCAGGAGTTGTGACCAGGACAAGGAAGGTTACCCGCAGCCTCTGGTCATGGCATCCAGGGTATTTTCCTCAGACCCTTGCTTACCTGCTGGAAACAGGTGTGCGATGTTCTGTGGACTACCCTGGTCTCACACAATTTGAACAGACCCTGCTGTTATCTTGTTCCAAAGGTCCCCCGCGGGCACTATAGTCCCACTGAACCCATCATACCTTCCTGGGCTTTATCACAAGCTAGAATTGGTTGCAGGGAATTTCTGAGTCACATTTGGCCCAGGCCCACGGGGACACGGCAGCGGAAATCCAGGCTCCAATCTCTAACTGATAGAAAGGTGTGTTGTGAAGGCAGTGGGTAGGGCCAGGCATTAGAGAATCCTGGGTCCCCTGGATGGTGGGATGGGGCTGAGAAGTAGCAGGAGTGGTGACATCCAGGATCACAATCTCTGGAGTTGGAGCAATTTGTCTCCATCCCTGGTGGCTGGTGGGGTCAGCCTGTGGCCACCTTGGCTCTCTCCCTCTGTGGTGAGCACAACCCAGGTCCCACAGCTTTCAGTGAGGCTGAGCCTCTTCCCCCAACCCATCCTTGGTCCTCTCTGTCCACCCTCATGCCCATCAGTTGTCAGGTAAAGGCATGTCTAACACAGACACCCACATACCACTGCTGCCTCCTCATTTATCCACTCCCCATCATTAATTCATTCCCCCAGCATGGAATGAAAAGCCATCACAGGGCTCCTGCTTGGAAGCAAATAGCACTTGGTGTCATTTATTGCCTCCTTATCACTGCTCCCTGTCCCCACCCATGCCATTCCTTCCCGCACTCCAGCCTCCAGCCCCCCAGCTGCACCCCAGGCTGGTCACTCTGCCTGTGGCCCCCCCTTGCCACTCCAGGCCCCCACCAGCTCTCCCTGGCCCTCACCCCCCAGCCAGCCTCTGGAAGGGCTGCAGGACAGGGCCACAGCTCCTGGCACTGCCAGTGTGACTCCTGAAGGCCGCCCTGAACGTGGCCCCCAGCAGCTCAGGTGACAGAGCCTGTAAGTGACAGAGGGGTAACAATTGATGGTGACCCTTGCTCAGGGCGCTGAGGATCAGTGCTGCCCTTTGCTCACCTGCTATCTCCTCTTCAACAAAAGGGGAGGGATGGAGGGCACCAGGATCACGCTCAGCCTTCCCTCCCCACACTTCCTTTTCCTTGCTGGCAGCCAGCTTGACTCTGCTGAGGTCATGCAGCCTTTGGAAAATCGATCTTCTTCCCTTAGCCTAGGTCAGGGCGGGGGTGCTGGCAGCTGCCAGGCACGAGCCCCACAGCTCACCACAGCCACTGTGGCACTGCAGCCCTGCCAGCCAGGCCTGGAGCCACTGCACACCACCACAGCCAGTCCCATCTCTGGGTGAATCAGCCTGGACACAACGCAGTTCAATCACTTCACTTGAAGTCCCCATCCCCTGGTCACCTTGCCCCAGGCCACAGTCACTCCCAGGCGGCCTAGGAACTGGCTGTGAGCTCCTGCCCAAGCCCCCTCCCAACGTCACCTCAGGTGCTGCATTCACAGCCCCAGCCATGGATCCCCAGCAGAGGGAGAGACGGCACAGAGGCCAGCACCATTTTATAGACTTTTATTTCCAAATCTGGCACTTCCATTGTACACTTTTACACAGCCAAAAGGGGGGGTGTGGGCATCTCCCCACTCCCTGCCAACAGAATCAGGAGACAGAGAAAGGACAAAAACCACCCACCAAATCCCCCAAAGGAAAAAATCCAAACTCAAGGAGGATGCTCCCCAGAGCCCAGGTCACAGCACTACAATCAGGGACCAAGCTGTAGACTGGTCTGCAAGAAGCAGATTCCTGCTTCTTGACTGGCCCAGCTCTGCAGGGATGGCCACCAGCTCTGCAGGGATGGCCATCAGCACTGCTGCTCTCTTCTTTTTGGCACTTGACACTTGCTCTCCATTTGGCAGCAGCACAAAGAGCCCCATGCCCAACTTGGCAGAAACATGGGCCCTACAGCGCAGCAGGGACAGGATCCCAGGATCCTGCTGGCACTGCACAGCCGGAGAGAAACTTGTAAACGAGCTTGTTTCCAAAGGCAAAGATGGGCAGCATGGAGGTGCCTGGCTGTTCCCAGCATGTGGGGCCAGCAGGCTTTCCCTCTGCACACTGGTCCCAAATGGCATGTAAACATGTCAGCAGGCCTCTCTCCTCATCCCTGGGAAAAGGATGATAGTGAGCCTGCCTCATCAGGGCTGTGCTGGGGACCCAGAGCACCCCAGTCACCAGCCCTTCTGTTCCCTCCATACTCTCCCCACTGACTCGTGGAGGCAGCCAAGAGGCCTTGGCCTCCCTAGAGGCATGAGGACAGCAGCACGAGTCCTCTCCTGTAAACATGTCAGGCTGGGCTACAGTAAGATGCCACGGCAGTGTGGTAGTAAAACAGTAAAGAGCACATGGTCACGCAGCCCTGAGAATACCATGGGGGTGGAAATGGAACATGCTGGCCCAGCTGAGGCAAATGTCCTGGCCTGAGGCTGGGGTAGGCACAGAGGGATGCCATCTCCCAGCACAGCCAGGGGTCAGGCCCCAGCCTGAGCAGAGATGCCATCCAGGTAGCCTGAATTTCCAGAGAGGGCAAAGTGCTGTTCATCTCCCAAAATTCAGGCAACTCTGAGCTGGGGTCCTCTGCTACTCAGGGGAGAGCAGGTGTACACAGAGCCCCCAGGGAACCAGCTAGATACAACTTTTGTGGGCAATGGTGGACCCTGAAACTGGAGCCACATCATGCTCCTGTGGATGTTAGTCCTCTGCAGAGTTAGGATTGGCTCTGGGAAAAGCCAAGCCTGCTGGTGAGCAGGGCAAGGGTTGTCCAGCTCCTTTGCCAGACCCACGAACCAACAGAGGTTTGTTCTGTAACATGCAGGTTAAAGAGCACAACACCCACTGGATAAAAACACACTGCTCACGTGCTGAGCTGAGGAAACCAGCACTGATAAGAGTTGGACCATCCTGGTACAGGGCAGGACTGCACAGCAGACCTTGTCTCCTTCTCAGCAGGTTCCTAGTGTCGAATTTGCTGCCCCATTCACGTGTGCTCTCACTGGCACACAGCCCCAGCTCACAGACAGGGGCAGCCCCAAGAGGTGCTCCCATGGCAGGGCAGAGGGAAGCCTGGCTGCAGGGAGCTGAGGGACACCAGGCAGGAAGGTGACACTGAGATGTTTGGAGCTGCACAGTGGGAGGGCCGGGGGGAAACACTGCCAGCTGCCCTGCAGTGGGGATGGGACAAAGCAGTGCCAGCAAAGCCTTAAGGACTGCCTGGCACTGTTTCTCCAGTCCACTGGGATTGTGGTTTTAGTAGCCCCAGGGAAACTGGCAAGGGGCTGTTGGTGAAACAAATGCTCCAGGTCCTGGGAACAGACCATCCGTAAAAATAACCATAGAAATTTCTCTTCTCTCTGATTACAAAGATACAAAAGGATAGAAAACCCTCCCTTGCCCCCATATCCTAGGCTCCATTTCTGTCCCCCTGCCACTGCCCACCCTTCACACACACACAGGCACACCCCACACACAAACAGCTTGCAGAGAAAGAGCTTGGTCCCAGGGCGTCGGAGATGCCACCCTCACCCAGTACTACCTGTCACACCAGGCAGGTGATGGAGAGCATGGTGGCAGCTGAGAGCCTGGAGGCTCCTGGCAGTAGGTGGTGTGGGCTGCTGGCCCCTCAGCCCACAGGGTAGGGGAAAGCAGGGTTGGTTTTGGGCCGCTGACAACCATCAGTTCTGGCCCCTGCTCCATGGGGATACCAAACCTCAGCTGGAAGTGTCTGGCGAAGGGCCCTGCTTCTTCCGTCTCTCTTGTGGACAGTTTCAGCCCCTCAGGAATGGCCATCGTTTCTCATTATTCTTCTCAGAAGAAAGAAAAACAGTGTTAAGCCATGGCATTTCTCCTGGGCTCCAGAATCCTTTCCTCACTATGCCAGATTGGGACAGGGCAGAAAACCTCTCCTGTGTCAAGCCAGGAACAACTATCTCTGAGTCCCTGAGATTAGGGACGAGGGAAGGAGGGACAGGGTGGGGTGGAGTGGGAGCAGTACCAGCAGGGAGCAGAGCTAGAGGGAAAGAAGTGACACACTGGGAACAGGGTGCCTGGGGAGAAATCTGGCTGGGGAAGGCAGGGCTTCCTTAGGACTCAGGCTTCCTCCTCTCCAGCCAGCCTAGCTGCACAGAGCATCTTCCCTCATGGCCTTCCCACAGGCCACAAGCAAGGGCCATCATCTCTTGGGCAGAGAGGACAGGCTCACATACACAGAGGTTTCTGCTTTTGCTGCACTACAAGCATCTGGAGTTGTCACCCCTGAGGCCTCTCCCTGCTCAGTCACTATTCAGGACCAGGAGACACCTGCCACTCACCTGGGGAGCTCACCCTTACACAGCCCTCTCCCTCCAAACTAAACCCCTTTGGGAAGAAGCCAGACAGGTGGACAATGCACAAGATCAATTGAACAAGATCTGGCTGAGGAAGGAAGGAACACACTTACTCTGAGTCTGGTGACAGCTCTGAAATGCTGTGGGAGGTGGCAGAGTGAGGTGTTGAGGGACACACTGCAGAGGGCGTTGAGGTCTGCATGGCAGAGGGGGTGGCGGTGGTCTGGGGGCCTGAAGGTGTGCTGGAAGATTGCACTGAGGACAGGATGGAGGAGTTAAAAGAAGCAAGGATGGAAGAAAGTATATCTAACTGTTCAGTGGAAGGATGTTGGCTGGGAATGGCCTCCAGGTTCTCCCTAGAATGCTGTCTCCTTGACAGTGGTTCTAGGCTTTCCCTAGACAGCTGCCTCCGAGAGAGATTCCCCAGGTTGTCCTGTGAGGGCTGCCTGCTAGGCACTGTGTCCAGAGGCTCTCTGGAATTAGATCTTCTGGACAAGAAGTCCAGCTGCTCCCTTGAAGCTTGTCTAGCTGATGCTAGCAGGTCCCTTGAAGGCTGTTTTCTAGAAAGCAAATCCAATTGCTCTCGAGAAGTATCTCGACTTGGCAACATGTCTATTCGGTCTCTGGACACTTGCCTACTTGGCAATGTGTTTAGCCACTCTCTAGAGACTTCTCCTACTGGCCCACAGTCTAGCCGCTCTCTGGATCCAAATCTGCAGGGTAAAGTGTCAAGGCAGTCTCTGGAGCCCTGCCTCCGGGGCAGCGTGTTCCCATGATCTCTCTGACTGGGCCTAGCAGCAAGTAGATCCAAGTTTTCCCTAGATGCATGTCTGCTTGGGATACTTTCCAGGTGTTCAGTAGACCCGTGCCTGCTGGGGATAGTGTCCAGCTCCTCTCTGGACCCATGCCGACTGGGCACAGCTTCCATGCACTCTCCTGAGTTGTGCCTGCTCAGCTGCTCCCGGGACATCTGTCTCCTCATCAGCATGTCAAGGCGCTCCCGGGACGAGTACCGGCTGGCTGGCTGCGACAGGCTGCCGGCCCCAGAGTAGATCCTGCCATAGGAGGCAGCGGGGACAGCCCTGTGACCCAGCGTGGACGTCTTGTACCACGTCAGCTCGTTGGGCATTCTGCCAACAGATGGCAAGCCCTGGAGGGTCGGAGGGTACTGGAGGCGGTTCTTCAAAATCCCTGCACCGGACAGAAAGAGAAGTCAAATATTTGCACAACAGCAAGAGCAGCAGGAAAACCAGGGAGATTAGCCATGCCTCCCCAAGGGCATGGCCACACAGATCTGATGCTGAGCTTTCAGTGTCACGTCAACCTGAGACAGGCAAGGCTACCCTTGCCCGCTTGCTCCAGATTGTTACCTTTTCTCTGCCGTTGGGTCTGGTTGAGGGAGTTCTCATCCCCACTGGTCAAAGCCAGGTCTGGCTGATTATTGTTGGCTGCATCCTTATTGATGTCAAATCCCAGCTTCCGCTCGGAGCCCCACTTCTGCAGGGAGCAGGGGTGAACCTCACACTCGCCCACAGTTGGCCAATATGACATGAGGTCATTGCCATCCACATCTGATGAAGGACAAGCAAACCAGGCCCCAAAGAAGAGGGAGAGAATACTTCCATGAGCAGCAATTGAGCCATTACAAGACATGGCCTGACCCCCAGGGAGCTGACCTCATTCTTTTCCCTGCCAGAGCCCCGGGACTTGCCTTTGGGAGTGGTGTTGGCAGGGTTAGTGAGGAGGCGTTCGCTGTGTGCCGCCCGCTTGAGCTGGCGCTGGAAGCGGCCCCGCAGGCGTACATTCTCCTCGCTCTCTGAGGACGGGATGGACAGGCTGCGCTCTTCATCCAGAGACAGGTCACTGTCTGAGTCCGAGTCCTGGTCTGTAGGAACGTGGGGTGTCGGGGAGACATTTGGAATGAAGGTGGGAGAGGTTCCTGCTGACAGTACCAGGAAGGCAGAACCACCCTAGGCTGACCACACTCGTGAGAGTGCCTTACCCTTTGTTGCCCCTCCCTCAGCAGCAGCCTGTGCCAGCTCCCCTGGCCCTATCACCAGGTACCTGTGAGAGGAGCCCAGCTCCATCTCATTGCACCTTTCTGCAATGCAGCTGCAAATAGCTCTAAGATCCCCTCTGCCTCTTCTTCCAGGTTGAGCAAACCCATGTCCCTTAGCCTCTGCTTGCCTGTCCCACACCCCAGCCCCAGCTGGTCTAGCCCCAGCGAGTCAAATGTCTGTGCTGTACTGGAGAGCCCAGTGTCCACACAGATCCCACAATAGCCAATGTCCCCTCTGTTGCCTCCCCCATTTCTACCCCCTTGGGGACTGGCTATGCCCTTTGCCATCTGTCCAGGAGGAGGCTGTGCTAAATGACACAATGTCAGCCTCTCTCTCCTATCTACCATGTGTTTGGAAGTTGCAGCTGAACATGGAGTGGAAGATGCAACCATATAGCCAGAGCCTGCACCAGGAAGAACTTCCCAAACCCAGGAACAGGGCTGAGCCTTACCTCCCCCAGCATCACGGTGGAACATTGCCATGTCGATGTCCGTGGGGCCGGTGTGAGCCAACAGGCTGTGATCCAGGGCTGAGCCCTGACGTGCTGCCACATTGTCTCTGAAAGAGAGGAGGCTCAGACTGTCACAGTGGCAGGAGCCTCTGGCTCTGCCCAGGCACTACTGGCCTCCAGAACCCTGGCTTCTCCCTACCTGAGGTAAGCTCGCTGGCTGGAGTGGGTGCGGGCAGAGCGCACGCTGCTCACTGAGGACACTGTGGAGGCCCCCAGGGTGATGCGGATGAGCCCGCTCTCCTCAAACAGTGCTGTGTTGTTGTAGGCGTTGGGGCCCTGGGGAGCAGGGAGAGGGCATGTGCCCTGTTAAGGAGTTGCCATGGCAGCCCAGGGAAAGTGGGGATATCCCTGTCAGCTCTTGTCCCAGACATGCAGCTGGAGCCCAGCACCCTGGACCGCTCTGCTCTCACCCACCTGTGTGCTCCTCGTGGCCTCCTCACTCTGCCCCTTCTTGTTGAGGCAGGCCAGCTTCCATGCCGCCCGCACCTCCTCATTCAGTACACAGAACAGGACCAGCACTGCCAGGCCCTGTGGGGAGAGATACCATGAGAGGCAGCCCTTCATTGCCAGCTGACCTGCTTGCCCACAGTGCCAGCAGCAGGACAGTCCCTGGCTCCTCCAGAGTCCAGTGTGGCCACCAGACTGGGATGCACCAAAAACCCCTCAATACCACTGAGAGCCAACACCCATAGTGGCCATGGATGAGGGAGGAACGGGTGGGGTGTCCACCTGTCTGGCAGTGGCCAAAGAGCAAATGGCAGGGTCCCCTACAGCAACGTCGGCCCCAGTGGCGGGAGAAGGTTGGCAGGGTGCTGCCATGGATCATATTTTGGGTGTCCAACACCTCTGTCAAATTCTCTTACTCTGCCCTCTCAGGACATGGCAGCGCCTTCCCTCCAGATGGTTCTTGCTATCCCTTGGACGTTACCTCTGAACCAAATGCCTTGCAGCCACCTCCTGCTCTGTGTGACTGCTCACCACAGGCACAGCAGCAAGGAGTGGCAGGAGTCATTCAATGCCACAGAGGTGACAGCAGAAGGGACAAAGGGCTTAGCGAGAAGTTGGGAGCTCAGCACAGGGCACCCACTCTCCACAGATGGCCGTGGTGACCACATGGATGCTTTCCTGGGCTGACCCGTGCCCGCCCCAGCAGAGGCCGGGCAGTTACCTGGAGGCTGCAGAGGACAGTGTAGAAGTAGTGGAAAGCCAGGACACTGTTGTTGACAGCCAAGAGGCCAAAGAGCCAGGTAGTGCTAATAACTAGAAGCAGAACAAAGGAGCTCCGTAACGTCATGCTGGAGAGAGAGAGACAGACAGGGACATAGACACACGCTGAGAGGTTAGAGCATACTATTAATCTGCAGTCTAGTACTCACAGAGATCCAGAGGGGAAAGCTCCTGCAGAGACCTCCCTGCTGCACCCAGCACTGCAGGCACATCCCTACACAGTGGCCCAGCTCCCCCTGACTCCCAGGCCTTCCCTTCTGGATCTCATATAGCAAACACAGGGGCCCAAATGACACAGGTCATTTCGAGCCACATAGAGCTCAGCCATGCTCCAGGGCTGGCTCAAGAGGGAATGGGGAAAGGTCTCAGGAGCATGTAGAAGAGGAAGAAGCAGGTGCTCATACTGACAAGGGCTGAATGCTGAATCCAAGCAGACACAAGACGTGGCTGTGAGAGCAGGCGGTGAAAGGGGACCAGTTGGGAGGTCAGTGTGGAGATGATGACATAGGAACAAGAAAGGATAAAGTTTAGGAAGGATTAATGTGGCTGGCAGGTATGGGAGAGGAGAGTGGCTGCAAGGCTGACACTGATGCACAGAAGGGCCCTCTGAGATGGTAGAAGGAGGAGGATGGTCACTGAAAATGCTACAAACCACTAGCTGCCAGAGCACTGCTGGGAGTTTGGCCACTAATACTCACAGAACCGACTTCTTCTTGGTCTCCTTTTGGCCTGGGGAACAGGACATCTTGGCCACAAGCAGGAACATGACCCCATTCATCTGAAAGTGTTGGCACTGATTAGAAGCTGTGCCAAGGGCTGGCTCTAACCTGACCTCCCCTGGCAGACTCCAGGTTCGCCAGGCCCTGCAAACATACCCTCCTTTCCCCTTCATGCCTGAGCCATGGCCTCCCCCAGGCTAGAGTGAGGAGGGACAAAAAGAGGGCCTCTAACTGAGGGAGAGGGACACAGAGAATGGGACAGGCAGTGGGCAGCCAAGGAGGGGCAAGTGCCCATGGTGCAGAGAAGGGAGGCAGGAGAGGGTTGTGGGTTAAACAGGACAGGGTTTTACCACAATGACGACAGTAATGGGGCCTGCAAAGCTCCAGACCAGCTTATCATGAATGGAAATCCAGCAGAAGTCGGGGTTCCCATAGCCCTCAGGATCCAGGCCAACGGCCAGCCCTGCAGGAGGAAGGGAGAGGTCAGGTCTAGACCCAGCAGCCTTGGACTTGTTCAAACCGTGTCAATCCCATGCCAGCACTGCCAGCAGTGAAGGGGCTTTCTCCCTGTTCCTTGCCCTGTGCACAGGCTTCCTCATCACAGGCAGAAGGAGTCGGGACTGTGAGACTCAGCAACAGGGACTTTATTTCCTTTTCCTCAGGTGTCCCTGACACAGCCCAGTCCAGGAGGCATTCTCTGCCAGCAACAGGTGACCCAAGTATGCAGGCTTGGGAAACCAAGAGACTTTAACTAGAAGACCTGAGGGGATGTGCTGAGAAATTACTTCTCCTTAGGAGGCAAGATGACAGCCCGATATGTGATCCCCTGACCACCACAGCACTGCTTGCTGCCAGCACTGCTGACCATAGCAAGCCCACCCTCAGCTCTCCACACTGGATGAGCTGGGCAACACGAGGTAGTCAGGAGACTGCTGAGAAGCAGCATGGCTGGTTTGGGCACAGCTGTGGCACAAGCAGCTCTTACCAGTGATGATGGCAGGCACTCCCCAGCCTATGGCATAGTAGAAGCGCATGGCCCCGAAGTTGACGTTGCGGGCTTCAGTCTGCATGCGGTAGATGTGGAGGCCCTGGACGAAGAGCCAGGCGAAGGTAGAGAGGAAGAAGCAATGGAGGAGGATGGCAATCACAGTGCAGAGAAACTGGGGAGACAAAAGTGACTTAGAGATGGTCCCACTGTGCCAATGCTAATGGCATCACCCACACCTCACTCTCACCCCCATGGGCAAGCCTGTTCAAGCCCACAGACCTGGTTCTCAGTGCGGTTGATACCCAGGAGAAAGAGCAGCTCAGAGAAGAAGAGGGTGACTGATATGTTGGAGTGGATGCCACGAGTGTTGGACTTGAGGCCTTTGAGGCAGGTCAGAAAGGAGAAGGTCAGCAGCAGAGACACCAAGGAGAGAGACACCAAGGAATAGGTGACAATTGCCAATGTCTCCAGATCACCTTCCAGTTGCTGCAGCAGCAGAGAACCAAAGGCAAATAGCAGTGTTAGAGGCAAAAACAGGAAACATGCGGAATTCTCAAACTGTATTTGTGTCCCACAAGAAATTTTTTGCCTGCTCCCAGGACATTTTCTGCCTGTGCTGGGACCCAGCTGCTAACAGTCCCCACCATCACCCACAGTCCCACAGGCTGAGGTTACCTCTCGGTGTGAGCTGTCCATCAAAACCCCAAAGGTGCCAAACTGGGAGCACTGGCAGTGGACATGGGTGGTGTTTCGGTACACAAGCTCGCAGTCCCTGGCTGTCCAGAAGCCAGAGGGGTTGGTCCTACAGCCACCAAAAAGCAGAGTGCACTTAGGAGAGAAGACACACAAATGTGTGTGGGGAGCAGGAACCACAGAAAAGAGGGGTGACTGACAAGGCTCTTCTGCCAGCAGATACAACTGCACTCCTAAAGCTGAAATACTGGAGCCAGAGTGTGGACATGGCACTGAGGGAAATGGGTTAGTGGTGGACTTGGCAGTGCTGGGTTAATGGTTGGACTCAATGATCTTAAAGATCCTTTCCAAATGAAATGATTTTATGACCCTGCTGTGTCCTCCCAGAAGAAACAAATCCCATGGGAGAGGGTGGAAACCCCCACAACCCAGTGCTGCTCAGGAAAACTTGGGGAATGAGGAGGCATGTGGGGAAAGCAGCTCAAAGAGAGTAGCCTGGTCATGCTCAACTCACAGGTTGGAGTGGTTCCACTGGACACAGAGAGGTTTGCTCCTGTTGGCTGTCTCCAGCAGGTAAAATTCCAGCACAAGAGGGGTGTCCAGGGGTCCTTGCAGGAAGGTGTGATTGCTGAACACGGACACACTCACAATGGGGGAGTTCATCACTGGATTCTTGGGGAGCCTGCAAGAAGCAACAGAGCTCTACCATCACTCTCACTGTGTCTGGCAGCTGCAGACTCCCAGAGACTTCTCAGGTGTCCTGCTCTGACATCTCAGAAGGAAGAGCTCTGCCAGTCTACAACATGGGGCTGGGAAATGTGTTAATGGTTGGACTCAAGGCCAGGAATCAAACCCTTGCCATTGCAGACAGACTTGGCAACTGCCAGAGGGAAGAGAACAGAGTCCAGCCGGCCCCTGTCCACTGGTGCTTATGGGGGCAAAGGGGAGGAGGATGTACCTGACGCTGCGGCGATCCACTTGGTAGCGTGCAGGCAGCAGCCCCCCAAGGGTGCGGTACATGATGAGAATGACCACAGTGAGAGTGGGCTCAGGCTCTGGCAGTGCCTGCTTCGGGGAGGAGCTCTCCACACTGTAGTTCCCTTCACCCCCAGCCGGCGTAGGCACTGCTGTGGGGACAGCTGGGGCACACAAGGGGGTGGTGAGAACACACACACACAAGCACGCACGCGTGTGAGCACGTGCTGCTCTGAAGACAATTTGCAAGGCCATCAGGAGCCTTTTGGATGTGGTAAAGTGTAAAGCTCAGGCTCTCAGGGTTGGCTCTACTCTGACAGAGCCATGTCATAGTAGGGTATATGCAAACTAAATGGCTTTTAAAGGTCCATTCCAACCCAAGCCATCCTATGATTCTACATCTTTCCTGCCAGCTGTACCCGCTCATGCCGTTTCTTCAGTGATGCTCACATGCTCACCTTCAGCCTTCGGAGGGCTCAGCACCGACAGTGGCAGCACAACGTGGGTGTGGGGGTCCCAGGCGGGCTGGCCTCGGAAGAGGCTGCTGTGGTAGCGAGGATAACGCCGGCGGATGTGGGAGTGGTTCTCCATGCGATCAATGCTCAGCACTGCGGAGGAGCAAGGCAGTGAGAATCACCTCTAGGATGGACACCTGGAGAGCAACTGTGCTCCAGGGCACCCCAGGATTCATGTCCCTGGCAGAAGGACCATATGAGCCACAGGCTGGGTTGGGGCTATGACCTTAATTTGGGCATGACACAAAATCTCAGTACCCACAGTGCTCCTTCCCAGCCCAGACCCTTGCTTTGCCATAGGGCAGACTACTCCTGCCACCAAGACCAACTACTTTTTCACTAGAGACTGGAAAGTAACTGGGAGCAGGCAGCACACTCCTAGCTCTGCTAGCTCTTGAAGGTCAGCTAGTCCAGGCAGGGATGGGACCAGGACATCCCTCATAAATGCCTCCCCATGTTTGAGAGAGCCAGCAAGGACATTACATGCACGCTCCCTGAGATGCAGTGAGGTGAGAAGGGAACAAGGTGTGATGGCAGAGTGTCGCTGCACCACCCCAGCCAGCTCCTACTCACTGATGTTGGGGGTGATGACACCAACGGGGTTGAGGTAGGTGAGTTTCATGTTGCTGGCCAACGTCCCTGAGTAGTCCCGCAGCTGCTCCATGAGGCTGGCGCTGCCGTGCTCCCCATGTGGCAGCATAGCCCAGTGCTCCCGGTTCTCAGGTGCCAGCACAGAGCTGCCTGCGTGCAGCAGATTCTGAATGGGAGAGACATGGGGACAGAGGGTGAGCATGGCCTTTGGGCCTCTCCTGACCACCCCCAGACTGCAGCACTGTGCTCTCAGCACAAAGGCTCTGGGAAGATCCCAGGCTGAGCAAACCCAGTTCTCTGCCTTTCCTCAACCACTCTTTGCTCCAGCCCTGACCACACAGGTCTTTGTTCCCACATTGCTGGTGTGGACTGAGGTGCCCAGTGCTTCTGATGGGGTCTCACCACATCCTCAATCCCCTCAGGAACACAGGGTGGCTGCTAAGAGAAGCAGCAACAGAAGCCACTCTGATCTGGGGGAAGGACTCACCTCGTTGAAGTGGGCGTCCTGTGTGGCTGTCAGGCCAAAGCCACGCTGCTGGCTCTCGAAGGCCATGAGCCGGGACAGCAGGCGGAAAGCAATGTGCACATCGTTGCCGAAGTAGTGGTCCATGTGGTCTGTCACGGCCCGGAGCCGGTGGGCCAGCTTCTTGGCTTCAATCGTGTTGAGCTCAGTCTTGTTCCTCTCCAAACCCTCTAGCTGTCAGTGGGGAGAAAAGAGAGGGTTAAACAACTCGGTAGGTTCCTTACCAGGAAACTGGGATGCTGCAGGCCCTGCTGGACACAGAGATTATTTTTGAAGCCATGGCAGAAGCTATGGACACTCACAGTGGTGGTCACTAGAAGAGGGAGAACATCTGGCAGACAACCAGCCTCCAGCAACACACCAGGGTCTGCACTGGCCCGGCTAACCCAGTGCTATACTCGACAGAGGCCAAGGAGATGAAAGGACAGGGCAAGGCCGTGGCAATACTTCCCTGGAAACTCTCCTGGCTTCAGTTTCAATTCAGCCAAATGACATGTAAGGGTTGAATACACTTGCCTGTCTATTTCAAAGGGATTTGTCCCTGGCAAAATGGGGGGGGCTAAAGAGGTCTCATGGAGCAGACATTCCACCAGATTCAAACCACAGCCCTGCTCAGGGTTATTTATTTTCCCCTCAAATACTCTGGCGGGACTCAAGCCATTTCTGAGGGGGGACACAGATTAAATGAGGTCATATGAACTTAAGCTCAGATCACTGCTCCCACAGGAGGGATTTGGGGGAAGGACATGAGAACAGAAAGGCACTGAGCACTGTGACAATGCCCTCTCGTACTCCAGGCACCCCTGGAGAGCTGAATGCTTTGAATTCTGGCTGTGAGCCCTTGTTCAGAGGGCTCCTGTTCTGTCAGGACTGCATAGCTGAGAGGATTACCAGCACGGACAACTCCTTGAAGGCAGGTGAAGTGCAGTTGAAGAGATCTGGCTCCAGCCACCCCTTCTCCTCATCACAGTGTCTGATGGCTGCACCTAAAACAAGGAGGAACTGGTGGTTGGAAATTCAGCATAAGAGACATGGCTGCCCTGCTGCATCCTCCCAGCAGGGATCCTCTGCACCAGCTAATCCCAGAGTGGCACTGACAAATGATGGGGAGGGCTTGTAACACCCCAGGGCCATGGTCCTATTTTGCACCAGTGCAACCCATTCTACTCTTGATTTGTAATACCTCAGCAAGCTGCTGCTATCCCCTCCCTCCAGGAGCTGGGTGTCTATGTGTGCTTTGGGGCTGTATCACACCAGGTGCCACCACACAGGATTGCAAAAAGGATTGACTTGGCAGGACCCAGGCTGGAAAAGCCCAAGGGGACATGACTGTGTCCTTAGGCACATCTAATCCCAAGCTACAGAAGCCCAAGCAGTTCCAAGCATCCCCCAGCTGACAGCCTGCAATACTTGCTGAGGTCCTGCTCTCTCTACAGGGCAAAACCACCCCAAGAGCACAACAGCCGTGCTGTTGGGCTGGAAAACCAGCCCCTGAGATGAGCCCCTTCAGCCAAGGGGGATGGAGGAGTGGAACAATGGACCCTCCACTGCTGGAGGATCCAGCAGTGTGGGTTCAGTATCTAGCGCCAGCCCCTAGTCCCTGATTGGAGCCCAAGCACCTGAGCACAGCAAGGAAGTTTCCAAAACTGAATGGGATGAGATGTTAACCACCACCAAAAACGCTGCTAAAGCCAACACAGAGAAAAGTGTTCTCAGCTGGGTTTGTCACCCCAAACACTTTGAGCAAGAGAAACCAGGCAACCCCAGTGTACCCAGCAGGACTGTGGAGCAGGTCCTCCTGGGGACAGCATCACGGCACAGGAGCCCACCCAGGTGCCTACGGCTGGGAGAGGATAGCAGGGGAGGGCAGGGAGAGGAAGCTTAGAGCAGACTCCAGGTGCTGCTCAGAAAAGCCCCAGGGACAAGTGTACCCCCTTCCACCACCTCCAGCTCCTAGCAGTCCTTCCAGCCACCCTTCTCTCAGCTGCAGAAGCACAGGGACCAGTGCCATTGCAGCAGGGAGCAGGAAGAACAAGAAGTCTCCATACTGATGACATTCCCCTTGCATAGAACAGAGATTGACTCAGATGCAGATCTGGGCAGAATCTGACCCCCAGGTCCCTGTGCCTCCCCCTGCCAGCTGGGCAAAAGGAACAGGACCTTGTGCTGTGCCTGTCCACCAGTTCCTGCTCCCATGCTACCACCCCCCACTCAAATAGTTTCCCCTTCTTCCACCCCACAACCATTCCTCCCTGGTCTCACCACCCATTGTTCACCACCAGCTCCTTCCCCGCCCAGCCTAAGCAAGCGAGTGCCATCCAGGAGAGCCAGCATCCATCCCAGCTGGCAAGCAGAGCACAGACCTGCCCAGAACCAACACTGCAGGCTCAGCACAGGGGGTGGCAATGGCTGCGTGCAGCTGCAGCTGGGCTTGTGCTGGTTAGCAAGCTGGGAGCAGGGAACACCGTGTAGGAGCAGTGAGACCAGGCAAAGCATTGGGAAGACCCTTGGCAGCTCCAGAAGCAGTGGGGAAAGCGCAGGGGTGTGCAGGGTGTCAGGCAGGGAGCAGGGAGGGAAAGCCGTGTGGTGCAGCCGTTACAGCACAGGGGGAAGGAGATGGGAACAACCTTACCTGCACCCCTCAAGCCTGTGCACGGAGGGCGAGAGAACCGGGGAGAGAAGCGACAACAGTTAGGAGCTGAACCTGCCTCCTCCGGGGGCGAACGGCTGGGGAAGGACAGGGTTTGTATTGTCCCCTGGAGCTCGCACTGCCCTACACTCCCAGACACCCTGCTGACACCTTTTCTGTCACTGAGGACAGCTTTGCCTCCTCCAGCTCAGGATGCTGACTCCTACCCAACATTCACCTGACAGCACACTGTGCCCTGCTTCCCTTGCAGGGCACACGGGGATGGGGCTGGTGGAGCCACAGGAAGGCACTGTGGGTGCTGTGCCAGGCCTGACCTCAGCATCAAGCCTGGTGAGCCCAAAAGCAGCAGGAAGAAGATGGGGACCAAGACTGAGGAAACAGCACAGCCCCATGGCTGGGTGATGGGTCTTACACTCCATAGCTTTTACCCAACCCCAGTCCTATGGCCAGCACCCTTTGCTCTCTGCTCTTCCCCAGGCTGTGGCATTTTGTCTTCCAACTTCCTTCTCTCAAACTTCAAGCCCAGCTGAATGGAACTGGGGTAGTGCAAGAACAGAGTGATATTGCCAGGGCTGCTCCAGGACAGCCAGGCTGCCCCATCCCCTCTCCATCACGTCCTCCACTCACCCAAGGAGCCTTTGGGACACAGCACTGCAGCCGAGAAGCCAAACTTGGTCTGGGGCCACCACACACCTGCCTTCAGGCTTTTGGGGCAGCCGTCATAGAGCACTGTGGAGACACAACTGGTCACAGGGCCAGGCCACTGACACCAAGCCCCACGGCACCAGCTGCCCACACTCCTGTGCCCACGCTCACCCTCACAGCCGCTGGGCGTCACCTCGGCAAAAGGGCTGTCACAGCTGTTGCACTGGCGGCCGATGACCCCGGGCCGGCAGTGGCACCGGCCCGTCTCCCTGTCACAGGAGCGCGAGGTGGAGCCCACGGGGTAGCAGTCACAGGGCAGGCAGGTGTCACTGCCTCTGGGGCGGTAGTGGAAGTCCTGGGAGGAGATGGGGACAGTCGTCAGAGAGCCCACTGGGACAGCAGCAGAGGCTGGCTGAGGAGCCTCTGGAGCCAGAGAAGGTCAAGGCTTTCCTGATTTTCAAGCACCCCACTGCCCCATCATCACCATGCTGGGCCAGGAAGGCTGTACAGAGGAGCTGAGCAGGGATCCAGCCCAGATTCAGGCACACAAAGCAGGGCCTGGACAACTCCCAGGCCTTTGTGGGGGGACAAGGAACGGAATCAAGAACAAGCAGGGTTTCAGACAAGCCATGGTCCATGTCCCCATTGGCAGAGCTGCCCCTCACCTTGCAGTGGCACTGCCCATTGGTTTTATTGCAGTCGGGGTCAAAGCCCTTGTTCACATCACAGTTACAGGGCCCACAGGTGGGATTTCCCCACCAGCCCTTCGGACACTGCTGGTCTATCCTAGGGAGAGAAATACCTTTGATATTACAACAACCAAATTCCCCAGGCCTTGTTCTGCCACCAGTCCAACTGCTCAGCAGCTCCAAGGAGGAAGGTGGCACTGAGAAGTCCCTGGTTACATATCCAGGATGAGAGGCCAGCATGGAGCCAGGCCCAAAGGCCATGGTCCTGCCCTGTATCTCACCTGTGCTCACAGTACTGCCCAAAGAAGTTCCCACTGCACTCGCACACGTAGCCCAGGCGTGAGCCCGGCTTGCGGCGACACACCGACTTGTTCTTGCAGGGGTTGAGGTGACACACATCCACACAGTCCCCTCCGTAGTACCCTGAGGTGTGGACAGAGACTACCATGTAAATCAAATACCTTCTCCCTGAGAGGTGCTGGACTACCAAGGAGCGAATTCAGGGGCCTGAGGAGGGATTATGCCCTCCAGAAAAACTGATTAGTGTCCGAAAGGGATGTGACTTGCCCAAGGCATGGACAGGAGAACCGTCACAGGCCAGGAGGGAGTCACAGGGGAAGAGGAGAAGATAAGCAGGCACAAAGAACAGAGGAGTGGCAGGGTGCTGGAGGTCCTACCTGGCTGGCAGACACAGGAGTAGCTCTGCCACTCATCCTTGCAGATGCTGTTGGCTGGGCAGGGGTTGGAGTCGCAGGGGCTTGGTACACTGCAGCCAGCCTCCACCCGCAGGGCATGACTGGGCTTGGGCAGCACGATCCCGGTGATGCTGCCACCCAGTCGCACACCCTGCAGTGCAGGTGACAAACTCACAGTGAAGCTAGGACAGACATATGAGGCTCCAGTTCTCCTGCCTTCCACAAACCCCCAGCGGCAGCCACTCCCCATCCTCCCTATTTAACACTACCCCATGGCACCTCAGAGCCTTGAATGCCCAGAGGGAGAGTGACACCAGCAGGATGGATGCTGGCAGCAGTTGCTAGACTTGTGTTTCCAACTCTCCATGTAAACAGATTCGCTGAAAAGGGAAGGCTCAGAGCAATGGACTCACCTGTATGCAGCCCCTCAGCCCATTCTGCACCTCGCCAGAGCCCAGGACTCCCCCCACATGCAGGTGTTTCACCTTCAGGCCATGCAGTTCATTTCCCACAACCACCGTGTCCTGCAGAAGGGAATAACATGAGGCAATGGGCAGCAGCCCTGTCCCAGCCCTCTCAGGGGGTGCAGAGGCACAGCTCTGCCTGTGTTTGCCAAGCATCCCCCACAGTCCTGGTGCCAGGGTCTTAAGCGGCACCTACCTGGTAGAGCCCAAAGTCCAGGGTGAGGGTGATGACGTAGCGTGACTCTCGCCCACTGTGGACGTCCCGCAGCTCCAGCTGGAGGTCATGCCACTTCCCATCACTAAGCTGCAGCTGGTCCAGGATGAGGCTGGTGCTGCGCCCTGACCCCCTGCTCACCATGAAGGAGAGCAGGCCTCCAGCCAGCTGCAGAAAGGGAACAACAACACCAGCAGTGAGCAAAGACCTCATCAACTCGGGCTGCTTCCAGCCTACCCTCAAAGCATGGGGAGGGAAATCCAGCCCTGCTAAATGCCTCTCCCCTCAACTACCCTCTGCTTGGGATGGAGCCAGCATGGAGAACAAGGTCCCCATGCTCTCCTGGGGCAGACAGCAGCAGAGGCTGGGCCATGGTGCTGTGGTTGAGGCCCTGGCCATACCTGGCAGAGCAGGGTGGTGTACTGGCCTGCGTGGGCCTGCAGGAGCACCCCATCCTGCTGGCGCGTCCGAAACGCCAGCCCCAGGTACCATGGCACCGAGATCTTCACGTCTGCCTTGAAGTCCCAGGTCAGGACACTGTTGCCCTGAAAATAGTGGGCATGGTGCATGGCTGGAAAGGAAAGTGGAGGTGAGGAGAAGGGAAGGGCACTTCACAGGGAGCACTAGAAGCAGGGACAGCAGAGTTAGTTCATCTCACATGGATCCATTACTCTGCTTCCACAACAACCCTGGCACAGCCTTGCACACCGTGCCCAGCAGTGTCCACTCACTCACCATGGCGGCAGTCTTTGCCCCCAAAGCCAACAGGACAGAGGCAGGAGTAGGTCCCCCAGCTGACAGAGCAGGTGCCACCGTTCTTGCAGGGGCTGGAGTCACAGAACGTGTGCTTGGCATGACAACCTGGAGGTATCAATCACTTGTATCAGCCTCAACCAGTTCACCACCTCCTCCCAGCCCACATGGAAAGGCACCCCTGCCTGCTGGCCTTTTCCCTCTTCCCCACTGGCAGAGGGGCAAGCCCTGCTGCTCAGTGTCTCCATACAGACCCTGCCTGCTCAGGGATAAGGGTTAAGGCTGTTGGTGCTCCTTATGCCCAAACAAAGATACTGTAAAGCTAAACTGATCAAGCATCTCCCAGGTCAGCCAGATCAGCAGGCTCTGCACTTGAGATCAGGGGACATACCCAGAACATTAGCTGAGGTGGGCATTGGATCATTTAGGGGGACCTGAAGGTCTTGTTCTCCAGTGAGAATCTGCTCAGCTCCAGCTGAGGTGCCACGATGCTGTTACAGGCCAGCAGCACTGCTGTGTGAGAAGGAGAAGCCATTCCCTGGGCAGGGGCTGGCAGGAGCAGAGGCACTGGTACCTGCAGCAGTTCCATTGTTGGCAATGTAGGAGGCCAGGTCGATGCGTTTGCTGTCGATGAACAGGTCTCTCATGCATCCCACAAAGTCCCGGTGAGTGATGGGGAAGTTTTCTGGCAGGTTGGGGACCCCTCCAAGGAGCAAGGGACCTGTGAGGTCCAGGGACCTGTAGGATCAGAAGCCCAGGGCTTTAAGTGGTACAGTGACCTCACACTAGCCCAGCCAGCTCCCCCAGTGCACAGGGCTGGGAAGCAGACATCCTCAGGGACAGGCACACACAGCCGAGGTCTGGATGCGAACGCCTGGCTTCTCAGGGGACCACCTCTCCTCACCACAGCAGTGCCAAGGAACTCACTTTTTCGAGCTGGTCTGTACACCTTCTGCAGCACAGGAATAGTTTCCAATCTCACTGCCAAACTGCAGGGCCACTGAAGCATCACATTCATCTATTGTCAAGATGGCCACCTTGTCCTTGGAGGGGCCCTGCACCACCCCCAGGGTGCTGACCTTGGGCTGAAAGCAAATGAAGGATGTCAGCAGTACACATGCCCCAGACCCAAGCACCCAAGGGTTCACACAACAGCAAGGAAAGGCCTGAGCACGGCCCAGGCTCAGCTGTGCTCCTGGAGGTGTGAGCAATGCAGGAAGGAAACCTCCAGCCGAGCCCAGCAAGCAGCACCAGAGAGGGACATGGGCAAGGACACTGCATGGAGCACATTCCTGCAGCCTCCAAGTGAGGTCCTGAGTGTCAGTCTGTCCCTGTACCCAGCTGTCTGTTCCATTGCATCCGTCCCTAAGGGCTGAAAACCTCCTCTACCTTCTCTCCAGAGTCCCTGCCATGGGACAGAGCCAGAGAACAGGAGACCCAGAGCCACTTGTAGTGAGAGAGAGAGCCATGAGTGTTGGGGACAGCTGGGGCACACGTACCTTGTTGTAGTAGCGGAGCTGCAGCGTGTGCCACTGCCCATCACTCACACCCCCCGGCAGGTAGGGGCTCACTACCGTGCTGGACTCTCCTGAGGAGACAGGGATGATGGCAGGCTGAGGGAAGCCAGACAGCCTTCAGATGTTCCCACCCTTCCTAAGGCACCAAACCCACTGTGCTACTGATGGACTTGTGAAGGTCATAGTGACACAACAGGACAGAACAGCAGCAGAGACACCAAAAGGGTTTGTCCTCACAAACTGCACTCTTAAGCCCAGGGAGAGTCCTAATACACGCAACTCATCCCCTGTGCTGTCCACTGATGCTCACCAGCACTTCCTAACCCTGCTTCCCTTAGCACAGGTTCCATCCAGGGCAGTACTCTTCTCTCCCCACTCAGCACAGGCCTTCTCACAGCTCCCATGACACAAATCCCACAACAAGCAGGGCCAAGTGTACCTGTGGAGTATTTCAGCTGGATCTGCCCCTGGATGATCTCCACTGCCAGGAAGTCGTGCCTCTCATTCAAACGCCCATTGTAAAGCAGGAGGCCGCTGGGCTCCACAGTGCTGAACCTGGGGCAGGGTAGGAAGAAGGAGGGCAGGGTGTGTGCAAGGAGCACGGGGAGACCTTCTTTCTGTGCACCAGCATCCCAGCACAGGGACACTAAGACCTGAGCACGGGGACCTGGTATGGAGGCAGAGCTGGCAGCAGCAAAGAACAGAGGCACAGCAGGAACAGATGAGCTGATGCCAGTGCAGATTCAGAGCCCTTTGGCTAAAGATGCCAGGGCAGCCCCATGGGGAAGCAAAGCCAGTAACACAGGGGTCTGGAGAGCATTAGGCAGTTCTTGGATTGCCCCAGTGTGCTGTGCATAAAGAGCCACCAGAGCAGGGCCAGGCGAACCAAGGATGCTGGTGTGCAATGGAGGAAAGAGAGAACTCACGAGAGAGCAAGGGTGAGGTGGAAGCGCTGGCGCAGGCCCCGGAACATGATGAAGGAGCGTGGCGGGAAGGAGCGTGTGGACACCTCGCAGAAGGGCATCTCGAAGCCGCCCGCTGGGCACTGGCAGCGGAAGCCGCCGTCGGCGCCGTTGGTGCAGGTGCCCCCGTTGCGGCAGACGCCGGGCACGCACCGCCCCGCGCGGCTGTCCACCTCACAGTTCTCGCCTGCAGGAACAAGGCCACGGGCTTGGGACGTGCACCCAGCAGCCACCCATGTGCCCCTTGTCTTGGGAATGCAGACCTCAGCCTGGATTCAGCACAGGGCAGCTGAGGGCCAGTGAAGGATATGACACCCAAGTGTTACCCAAGTGCTCCCCACAGTAGCCACTGAGCTAGCAACAACAGCCAGCCCGGCACAAGCCACTGGGCTGGATGTGATCCCAAGTCCCGCTGAAGGGGCAACTTTGGATCCAGTACAGCATGGGAATGTGACAGGAGGGCACTGGCCACAGCTGGGCTGCAAGTCCTAAGAATAGAGAAGGAAGCCAGGGAAGTCCTGGTAATGCTGAGAGTGCCTCCTTGGGCCCTGCCCCCCCACAAACCTGAGACGGGCATCTCAGTCCTGTCTCTGGGGTGTGGGGACAGCCCAGTGCCACTTAGTTCCTGTTAATAGCTATAGAAGTATCACCCATGGCACGGGGAGCTTCCAAACACTGCCTGCAAGTGGGAACAACATGGGGAACAACGAATACCCTGGCACCTTGCTGGCATGGGTAACAGGGACGCCCCACATCACCCTAACAGTGCAGTCCAGGGCATCTGTCAGCCCATTTTCCTGTGCTAGCTATCCACACAGAACCCAAGGAACTACTCAGCTAAAGTCCTACACCCAGGCCCTGCTCCCATTACTTGCTCTGTGATACACAAGGAGGATGAGGAGACAGCTTGAAGTGACAGGCAAATGAGCTCATTAACCCTTCTACTAATGGCTGTTCACGCTTCAAATGCCGGAGGTTAATTACACTGACTCTGCTTATCTCACCAGGAGCCACCTACAGAAGAGCTCCAGGCAGCCATCTGCTGCCACGCTCCCTCCAGGCAGCGAGAGCAAGGCAGGGGATCCCTCCTCAGCAGCCAGAGGCCACCTCCCCTCATCCCCCAGTTGCCAGTTCTCCACAGTCTGTTGCGAACTTGTGGCAACAAGACATTGGCTGGACTGTGAATTCCTCTGCCAGCCCCCCCAGCTAGGACCAGATCTGCCTGGTGGGGCACCTAGGCCCAGTCTCTCCTTCTGTTCTGGGTGAGTTGCAGCTTAGCCACTGCACATGGGGCCAGTGTGGCTCCACACCTCTCCCAGACCAGCTGAAGACTGGCACAGCCTGAAACCAGCAGACGGTCCCAGAGCCCATCACCCTCCTAGCCTGGCGCACAGCCCAGAAACCTCCAGTGCCCCAGTCTAGCATAGTCTAGCTTAGTCCTCCTGCTCTGTAAGAAGGGGTGGAAAGTGATGGCCAGAGTCCCCAAGAGTCCTGCATGCCAACTCCCTACAAAACAGATTTCTATGGCAACCTCGGCCCTGCACATGCAGCACCATGGAAACACAGAGCTGGGAGCAGAGCTGGACCTCTGCAGGCACAGAGAGGCTCTGACACCCACCGCCCCGGTGGGAAGAGCACCCGCCACGGTGACAGCAGTGCCAAGGACCCCACCCCCCTCCCCCCAGGGCCCCAGCACCCACCGCTGAAGTGCTGGCGGCAAACGCAGGTGTATCCCCCCTCCTTGCGGGTGCAGACCCCCCCGTTGAGGCAGGGGTTGGAGTAGCACAGGTTGATCTCCGTCTCGCAGTAGTCCCCGGTGAAGCCCTGGGGACAGCGGCACCGCAGGCCGGCGATGGGGTGGATGGGCCGGAAGAGGGTGGAGTGAGAGGCGATGAAGGGGGCGGAGCTGTCAAACTTGAGGACGGAGATGCACTTCATGTAGTTCTGGCAGGGCTCCCGCAGGCACACGTTGTCGTCGAAGGGCAGCACCTCCAGCATGGAGGTGCCCGTCAGCACCATGCGCTTCATGTACAGCTGCTCCTGCAGCTCCTCCGAGCTGAAGTAGCGCCTGCCCCGTGGCGCCAGGGCTGAGAAACTGACATTGAGTACCGTGCCACCCACGTCTGTGTCGTTCTGGATGTTGAAGATGAAGATGTCCTCCTTGGGTGTTGCAAGCACAGTGGCCACTCCTTCCAGAAAGGCGGAGAGCAGCGGGGAGAGGAACCGCTCCTGCCACATGTTCTCCAGCCGCACCGTAATGCTGTTGGCCAGCATGTCCTCCGTGATGATGATGACCCGCAGGACGCACTGAGCTGTCACGCTGTGGATCCCGTCTGTTGGAGGGAACAGGAACACACTGCAGGTCTCTGCCTGCTGCTTGGAGGGTCTCCTCCCTCCCAGGGCAGAGCCCTGCACCCCAGTGTAGCCCCCAGGAGGTCAGTCCTTGGTAAGGAAGCTTGGAGCCACAGCCCCAGAGGCTAGCGGGGGCCACCTGGGATGAAGGGGAAGTGGCCCGTGTGGCTGCGCCTTCTACCCCCCATCAGGCTCTCCACTGAAAGAACTCTCAGGTTTTCTCCTGAGATCTCAGCAGCAAACAGCTCTCAGGAACAAAGGTGCTCAGGAACAGAAGGAAGTCCCAGCAGGAGGTTTGGCAAACACAGGAGCTGATGCCAGGGCCTGGGGTGTTTTGCTTCCTGCTGTGCCCTGTCTGCCTTCCCCATGCTGCCTTTTCCTGTGCTCGCTCCTGCCATTTCCTTCCTCTCTCCTCCAGGCTCTCCCAAGCTTTTGTGCTGGTTTCCCTGCTTCCCCCCTTCTCACCATCTGCTCTGCATCTCTTCCTCTCTCAGCCCATCTCTGGTTTGTTTAATTCTCTTTAATCTCTATTTTCCTTGGAAACAAACTCCTTCCCTTTGGGATGCCACACCACATGAGCAATTTCCCAAGCAGGAGCAGAGGAGCATGCAGGGACACTCAAAACAAGCCTGCCTGCCCTCTCCCAGACCTTGGCCAGCAGCAGCAGCTCACCCAGTTCACATCAGGTGCACTCCCAGCCAGCGGCTCAGGCTGCAAGGGGCACAGGCAGCACAGCAAAGCCCAGATGGACAATGGTGCAGCTTCCACCCTGGCAGATCTGTGATCATGGGCCCCTGCCTCACCTACCCAACTCCCAGAGACACAATGGATCCTGATACCCCAGGATACTCCAGACACCTCTGCTAGCAGCTTTGGCCAGGGCAACCAGCTGGGAGAAGCCTGTCTGCTGATCCCCAGGAGGATGCCTCCTGTCACCTGGTCCCCTCCTTCTGGGCCTCCAGCACAGGCTCCAGCAGGCAGACCCGGACTTCAGCGTGGCAAGACAAGACTGTGCCAACCTTGGCAGCCCCAGAAATGCTCGATGGGGCTCATCAAGAACCTCACTGCTCTTGAAATGAAGCAATCCATCTTCCAGCCCATTGCTAGCACCCCAACGCTGGTGCCCCATGGGCATTAGCAGCACACAGCTGTCACCTGTTGTTCCCATCTCCCACCCCACATTCACCTGAGAGCCTCAAACCCCCATGTTTCCTTGGAAAACTGTCTCTCCAGCATCATACCAAGACAAGAGTTACATTAGCACATCACAACAGTGACTCCCATGACTAATCCTGGATCCCAAGCCTTGGTGTAACCTCCCCTATCTGCTTCATCTCCTCCAACCCAGTGCAAGAGGCACGAGGGGCACCAGGCACCCCAGTCAGTCCCATCCCTGATGAGGATCAGGTGTGCAAATGCCAGCCACTCGTCCCTCATCCATGTCCCAGCTCCAAGCCTCACCTACAGAGCTGCCTTTACTGTTCTTCTCTTCCTACAGCTGCTGTGCTGTAAAGCCTTTTGATTTCCCTTAGCCCTGTTTGAAGTTTGCAGTGCAGGA
Source organism: Sinosuthora webbiana (assembly GCA_013397395.1). Taxonomy (NCBI): domain Eukaryota; kingdom Metazoa; phylum Chordata; class Aves; order Passeriformes; family Sylviidae; genus Sinosuthora; species Sinosuthora webbiana. The sequence goes on along the minus strand of VXBN01001620.1, from coordinate 131,168 downwards.
AGATTTACAAATTGAAACATCTCCCTTTCTTCCTCCACCTCTCTCTTCTACTCATCAGAAGGTGAAAGCTTTCTAGTGACCCTGCAAATTCCTGTGCAAGCAGCAGCCTCTGCAGCGGGACTGCTGCTCTGGAGATAAGGCTGGCTCCAAGCTGGGGGAGCAGCATGCCAGTATAGTCACCCAGGAGCTAATCTCGTGGAGGAAAGGGGGGCTGCTTCTCTCTGAAGTCAAACTCCTCCCACCCCATATGGAAGCAAGATGAGAAAGCACCCCTCTGTGTGACACCCTGCCTGCTCTGGCACAGAGGGCAGCATGAGCAGCAGCAACTAAACAGCTCCATTCAGCATCTGGTTGGACATGCCAGGGTATCTAGATCTGTCTGGGCCCAGGGCAAGGAACAGGCATCATCACCTGCATTCGCCAAGGGACATTCTCTCTGCAAGAAGCTCATGGGGTACTGAGACCACCCAGACCTTGGGAGGCAGGAGTGTGAGGAAAGCCACAAGTAACACTTTGCATAAGATGCTCCCCAAGCCACCATCAGCCTGGCAGCTTTCCCTGAGGAATCACCTGGTGAGACAGTATCCCAGGATGCCATCACTTTGACACAGCTCTCTTCTCAGCACACAGCTCTCCTCTCCTCTCCTCTCCTCTCCTCTCCCCTGCCATGACAAGCCTGACATGCANNNCTCCTCTCCTCTCCTCTCCTCTCCTCTCCTCTCCTCTCTCTTGTCAAGACAAGCATGAGGTCCACAGGGGCCCAGCTCCCTCCCCTCTCCTCTGCAGCTCACAGCTCACCCAGAAGCAGCCACAAGGCCTGGGGACAGCTCTCGCTCTCCCCAGGGGCTGCTCAGTGTCCAGCAGACATCTGCCTAATTTATGGCTGCTATTAGGCCTTGGCTGACACGATGCTGAGGGCATCCTAGGGCAGGCTGGAGGCCAGTAATGCCTCACAGGAGCAAGGAGCCTGTGCCTGGGGAAGAAAGTGAGTTGGGGCGAACCTGATGCCTTTGGCATTGCCCATCCCACGGCAGGAAAGCCAGGCATCCCTTTCCCGGTTCCCCACAGCAATGTGGAGCCAGGTCTGGCCCAAGAGCCCTCCTCAGTACACCCCCCTCTAACACTGTCCCACCTCACCATCACACCCAAGGCTGTCTCCCCCCTCTATGCAGAGGGAAGCAGATGGTTAAGAGAATGACCCACTGCAAATGGGGAAAGAAAAAAATAAAGCTACCAGAAGAAAGCCCAAAGCTGGCTGGAGGCACTGACCCCCCATGGGAGGCATTTTAATCACGAATGCTCAGCCTTTCTGATTAAATCCTGTGGCTGGAGAGCTGGTGCCTGGTGAATATTCATGCAGCCGAGTGAGGAGTCCTAGAAACACAGCTACAGGGAATGGAGCAAGGAAAAGGGACAAGGGGCTCTAACCCTTGTGCTGGACAGCATTGGGCCACTGTGTTTGCAATTCCAAGACTGACAATTACCACCTTCAAAAGCTGAAGAAGAGCTCCACATCCTCTTCTGTGTGGTAGCAACAGTGTCCAAGAGAGCAAAAGCCACTGTTTCGACTGCAGTGGCCACCCAGAGACAGCAAGGGTGCTCTGGGGACAGACAGGATGACTTTCATGTTTGCAGGTGAGGAACAGTAAAACATTTCCAGAGAAGTCAGGAAAAGAGACGAGTATTAGTATGGTGAACATTCCTCACTGCTGCTGAAGGGCTTTGGCAGACCTCTCAACATTTTGATAACACTTTACCAGTTAAGAGATTGTGAAAGTAAATCAAGCTCCCATCACCCAGCACAGAAGATGAATGTCATTCTCCTGCAGCTGAGCCTCCACACTTGCTACCAAGCACACAGAAACCAGTCTGAAATGGTTTAAAGCCAACATGGTGTCAGTCTCTTACACTGCCCCAATTTCACAGCGTTGCTTGCCATGGACAGCCCCTCCACCCCACTGTCCTGCATCTTCAGCAGCCAAGAGCAGATTTTAGCAGCCAGAGGTGTCCACACACCTCTGAGAAGCTGAGGTCAGTTTTGAGGCTATCAGCCCCACTGGAAAGGCACTGGTTTGTGATGGCCCAATTCTTCTGCCTCCTACAAGGGGCTGAGCTAAGAATACACACAGCTCACAGGCAGGCAACACAGTCCCTTGCCCTGTGTTTTATGGGGATTCAGCCTCCCTAAAATGCACCATAAAGGCAGGGAAGCCACTCCCTCCTAGGATGTTGACCCTTGGGGCACCCACGTAGGAGCCACTGCAGCCTTGCAGCAGCACAAGGGGCTCTGTCACGGCACAGTGTCCGGGGCAGACAATGCAGCCACGTCTGAATGTCCTGGCTGCCAGCTCCGCAAACCCATCCTCTCTCTGCACACAGCGACAGCATGGGGCCAGCGGAGCTGCCAGCTGGGCGGGGGGCCTCCAACAACAAAGACTGAAAAACCAAACTACACTTCCACCTCCACAGCCAATATAAAAGCCAACAAAAGGCCTATTTACCAGCATCTCACTTCCCTTGCCAGAACAGCTCTTCCCCTTCCATCTTCTCCCCTCCTTCGTGAGCACACCTCTCCCATTCTCCCTTCCCGCTGGAAGATGACGACATTCTAATTGCAAGGGCCCCCTTGCCATGAGGCGGCTCAACACAGGACTTCAGGATGCGACTGTCTTTGCCTTTGTGCAGGGTTAAGTGTGTGAGGAGACAGGGCTTGCATAAACATACTGGGGCAGAAGCTGGAAAGGTCAAAATCACCCCCACCTCCAGCAATGGGCATGTGTTTGCCTGCAGCCGCTCTCGGCCAGCCCTGTGGCTACAACTAGCCCCCACAAAGCCCCAGCCCACTGCCAGGCTGGTGCTGCTCATGTACAGATCTCCTTTTAAAGCCCTCGCTCCGTCTTTTGAAAGAGATCCTCCTCTCACAGAATCAGGCAGATCGAGAGAGCTAAAAGGGAAGGCAGCTGGTAGCTGATGATCAGCGGAGCAGCACAATTTTCAGTACAGCTCCCCAGGAACTCCAGGCAATTCAGTGCTTGGCCCCTCCAGAGAGGGCTCCTGCCCTCCCTCCCGCAGCCACTCCACGGTTCAGCAATGGACAGATGCCTCCATTTCAGATCATGCATCCTACCAGCTAAGAAAGGCTAGTGGTGAAGGCAAAGCTCAGGCTCTGGGAGCTCCAGGTCCAAACCCTGCTTGCTCACAGGCAAGCCCCTAGGTCTATCTTTGTCCTGTCCTCAGCTGGGCTAGAGGGCACCCCAACAACTCACAAAGCCACCACCCCTAGCTACACCTAGCATCTGCATTTGGACACTCCAGCAAAACACACTGTGCAAGAGTTCCAGGCACTGCACTCAGGTTTGTCACAGCTGTCCCCTGCAACACTAAGTTGGCTGCAGAAAGGTGGTACTAGGCTTTAGAAGCCACCCTGCAAAGCAAGTGTTGGCAGGCGCCACAGCCAGAATCCAGACTGAACTGTTTGCTACTAGCAGATGGGTGTTTAAGAGGGCTCCTGCACTGAGCTGAATCCCTCCCTCCTGTACAGAGCCAGGGAAGCACTCAGTCCCGGCAGAGAGAAGAGCCACCTGGGCTTGGGAGCACAGCAGTGTACCAGCCCTGGGCCAGCAGCCTGGCCATCCTGGGAACCGCCACTTTCCTGGGCCAGCACCCTGCGGCACACAACACAGACTGGCTGGCCACAGCACCTCCAAAGGTGCCTCACTAGCAGCCAGAAGTGATCTCACAGCTCAGTAACAACGCTTTGTTCTTGCAGACCATTTCCAGCCTTGCCCCCTTTACGGAGCGCTGCTCAACAGCCTGCCTGCCATGCCACCCTTCACACCACACCAGCAGTATTCTCTGACTGGAATGGACTTCCAATCCAAATCTTGTTAGCAGTCCTCAACCCAACCCCCAATGCACAATGGGCTGCCCCAGAGGAACCTCACAAAGCCCCCCCCAAAGGTACTGTACCGCAGATTTAATGATTGTCACCCCCTACCTGTGACAGTCACCAGCATGGAGGCCACAAGCGGACGGTTGTTGTCCAGCTTACGGCTCAGCCTCAGCTCCCCGCTCGACTGATTTACAATCAACAAGTGCAGTTCATTTCCCCGCTCAAAGGTGTAGAAGAGGCGGTCAGATGCATCTGGGTCATATGCTGGGACCTTCCCTATGACCCCCAAGGGGAAGGTGTTGGACTTATTGGACACGTAGTTATTGAACAGGATTTGGAAGTTCTTCAGAACAGGGCTGTTGTCATTCTGGTCAATGAGTTTGATGTGGACTGTAGCTCTGCTGACCAGAGGGGCAGAGGTGGCCTGCACTACAATCACATATTCGGATTTTGTCTCATAATCCAAGTCTATCAAGGCTGTGAGCTCCCCAGAAAAGATGTCCATCTGGAATATCTCAGGGATGTTGCCTTCCACGATTTGGTACATGATCTGGGCATTGGGTCCCTCATCTGGGTCAACGGCTGTGATTTGGGCCACCACAGAGCCTACGATGCTGTTCTCCTTAACCAAGACCTCAAACTCTTCAGCAGGAAAGACAGGGGCATTGTCATTCACATCCTGAATGGTAACCTGGATGTGGACAGGAGTTCGCTGAGGAGGGATGCCCCTGTCCACAGCGTAGGCAGTCAGCTCATAGACGGGAACGTTCTCACGGTCCAGCCTGCGCACAGTGCGAATGATCCCCGAGGTGGGCTCTATGGTGAAGTCCCCATCCCCATCCTCCCCATTCTGGAAGGTGTACTGCACTCGCCCATTGGTGTGGGCATCCCGGTCAGTGGCAGAGATCTGGAGCACGCTGGTGAAGGGAGGTGCATCCTCAGAGATCATGCCCTGGTAATGAGGGCTGACAAACTGGGGGGCATTGTCATTAACGTCATTCACCATGATTTCAACATATGTGGTGTCTGCCTTCTGGGGGATCCCATTGTCCTTGGCAGTGATAGCCAATGTATACGTGACCTGGTCCTCATAGTCCAGTTCTCCCTGGAGAGTGATGGCCCCAGAGTCTGGATCAATACGAAATTGAGGGACATTGTCTTCCAGGTAGTACGTGATGCGGGCGTTTTCCCCCACGTCATCGTCTGTGGCACTGATCACCACCACGGTGCTGCCCACAGGCCGGTCCTCGTTGATGCTCACGGAGTAGTGGGCACTCTGGAACACGGGTCGGTGCGTGTTGGCATCAGTGATGTTGATGTGAACGTGGCAGTTGTCACGCAGGGTGCGATCAGAGGCTGTCACGGTGAGCACATAGCGCCTCTCCTGCTTGTAGTCCAGTGGCAGAGACAGAGTGATGAGCCCCAGCCCACCCTGCGTGCTGATAGAGAAGCGGTTCCGTGTATTGCCTCCTGTGATCTGGTACGTGATGGCACTGTTCACATCCCGGTCTACTGCCGTGACGCTGAGGACGCTGGTCCCCACAGCTGCGTCCTCGTTCAGGCGGATGAAGTATTCCTTCTGGGTGAACTCAGGGCGGTTGTCGTTGACATCCATGACAGTAATGGTGACGCTGGCCGAGGCGGATAAAGATGGAGAGCCATGGTCACGAGCCTCTACCCCAAAAAAATAGTGCTCGACCGATTCCCGGTCCAAGGGCCCGCTGACTGTGATCCACCCCGTGGCACTGTTCACCACAAAAGGTGTGTCAGCCGAGACCCCTGTCAGTTTGTACTCCAGGCGCGAGTTCTCGCCGTAGTCTGCATCCACGGCCTGGATGTGGATGACAGAGTGGCCAAGGGGAGCATTCTCCAGGACGGAGATTTGAAAAGGGGTGCTAACAAAAATGGGGGCATGGTCATTGATGTCCACCACCTGGATGCTCGCCATGCCAGTGTTGTTAGAAAGAGGAGGACGCCCCGCATCCTGAGCCCGAATCCTCAGGGTGTACTCTCGCTCCACCTCAAAATCCAGGGGAGCCACCACCTGTATTTCCCCAGTGACGCTGTCAATGGAGAACTGGCCACGACTGTTCCCACTGATGATATTGTAGTGTACCAGCGCGTTGTTGTCCTTATCCAGGTCCGTGGCGGTGACACGCAGGATCTCGGTGTGGGGCCGTACGTCCTCCCTCACTTGGACAATGTAGCGCTTCTCGCTGAACTGAGGGATGTTGTCATTCTCATCAAGGACTGTGATGTAGACCTTGACAGTGGCGGAGCGGGGCCCTGGCTCCCTACCCTGGTCGTTGGCTTCCACCACCAGGGAGTACTTCTCCATCTTCTCCCTGTCCACTGGCCCGCTGGTGGTGATGAGGCCAGAGCGGGGATCGATCTCGAAGACGTCGTAGGCAGCCCGTTCATTGACAAAGCGGTAGCGGATGTTGGCATTGGGCAGGGAGTCGACGTCGGTGGCCCGCAGCTGCAGAATGGGGTATCCCTCCTCAACGTTCTCCCGGATGGTCTCCCGGTACTCGCCCTGCTCGAAGACGGGGTCGTGATCGTTGCGGTCGGCCACAGTGATGGCCACCATGGTGGTGGCGGAGAGCCGCGGTGCCCCGTGGTCAGTGGCCGTCACTCGGAAGTAGTGCAGGTCCATGCTCTCGCGGTCCAGGGCCTGGGTGGTGGTGATGAGCCCAGCCTGCGGGTCGATGCTGAACAGATCCCGCGAGCGGCTGTTCATCAGCGCGTCCATGGAGTACACCAGCCGCCCCGCCTCGCCCCCGTCGGGGTCCTGGGCCGCCACCGCCACCACCGCCGTCCCCGCCGGCTGGTTCTCCGCCACCTCTGCCTGGTAGTTGTACTGGGGGAACAGCGGGTGGCGGTTCGGGGCTGCGCGCCGGCCCCGCCGCCCCGGGGCCGGGACCAAGGGCAGCGGGCGCGGCTGAGCGG
>VXBN01001620.1:69139-123936 GCA_013397395.1 Sinosuthora webbiana | reverse complement strand
CCGGGCCGTGCCGGGCGCTGCGGGCGCTCAGCGGAATACGCGTCTCCCGGGCCGGCTGCACGGGGCACTGCCGGGTGGTCGCTGCCGGCCCTGCAGCGGGGTGTGCCGCCCGCAGTAAGCCCCGCCGGCCCAGCGCCGGCGGCAGGGTCTCTGCGAGGGGCTGCACCGGCCGGCCCCGGGTGAGGGGCTCCCGGAGGCTCCCTGCTCAAACCGCAGGGCCCGCGGACACCGGGACACCGTGCACACAGCACGCACCTGCCGAGCCCGCCGACCCGCTGCTGGGGCACCGCCGGTGCACCAGGCGCCAGAACGGTCGTCGGGCCACCGCCAGGGTCACCCCAGGGCCAGGCGGTGCTCCGGTGCCCGAGGGGAGCCCGCGGGCACAGCTGCCCTGCCGCGGACACAAAGGGCAGGGCAGGAGGGTGCCCGGGTTGGGCAAGGAGGCACTGCCGTGCCTTGGCAGCCCCACGGGCCCCTTCCACTCCCCCACGTCCACCTGATAGCAGCACCGCGTTGGGGATCTGCAAGGATGGGTTTTACTGTGTGAATGAGGACGGGTTTCCCTGTGTCCTGCTCCTCCAGTCGTTGCAACTGTTAATCACAGCCCCTGCCATCCGGCTCCCCACCCATGGCAACCCAAGTGCATGGCACAAACTTAGCTATCCCACTCTGCTTCCCCGACACAGACCACAGCTGCCAACACCCACAAGCTGCGTCCCTTTCACCAGAGGGAAAGTTGCAGATTTTGCTTCCTGCATCCCTGATTAAAAAAAAGAATAACAACCAACCCTATTTTCCAATGAAAATTCAGTTTGAGGCCCTTGCATTATGCTGATTCTTTAATGAATCAGCCTCGTAATTTTATTGTTGGTTTGATTCAATCAACTGATATCCTAATCCACTGGAGCTCGGTAACAGGTTTAGGATTAACAGGGTTTAGGTCATTAGTGTTTCGCGTGCCACGGTCGAGGGAGATCCTTGGCCATGTCCTGCTGAAGGAGAAGGCACACTGGGGCAAATGCTAGGGAAGAAAGAACCGTGTCAGGGAGGAAAATACAGTAAATTGGGGAGATTGTGGGAGTTTAGGATGGGGTAGGAAAGGGCAGGGTATAAATGCACATGTGCCTCCCTGCACATCCCAGCTCCAAAGGGGCTACAAGAGCCTCCTGTGCTGCTGTGCTGGATGGACTGTTATCCAGCTGGGTGTGAAGGCTGGAGAGCAGGATGACCCCATATCCACACCACAGCCAGGCTAGACACTGGCAGCCCTTGTTTGGGCCCTGCATAGCTTCCAAAACAAACTCACAAATTACCAGTGGAATGGATTCACACTGGAGGTGGCACTCCACTGCTCAGCTGTCACTCCCAGCACTGCAGGAGCCATGCTCACTGTCCAACATACTCCCACCCCACAGGAAACATCACAGGGCCATGCAAGGTCCCACCATCCCTTTGCAGAAATTCAAGTGGCTGCTTGGGAGCTGCACACTGCTTTGGACAGCACAGGCCATCTGCACAGCAAAGGGGTCACAGGAGATGTTGGTCCCATGGCACAGCAGGTCTGGGGACCTCAAAGGGGTCCAGCTGCCACTGTCCTGGTGGTGCCCTCTGCTCCAGCTGTGGCTGGGCACATGGCATCCCACATGCTGCTGCCACAGCGCTGAATCCTGGTATCACCAGTGCTTTGCCTCTGTGCTCCATGTTCCAGTGCTCCCCCACTAGCCATGGTCACTACCAGCTCTCAGCCAGCTTTGATTCCACCAAGGGTGACAAATGGTCCCCTAGCAATTATTGTTAGTGTAAACGAGGGGGTGGGAAGAGCACATGCTGCCCACTGATCAGGGGTTTGACAGCAAGCGGGCTCCCATTCCTAGGGTGGAAACCAAGGAAACACACCATGGGGTCTGCAGCATACCCATTATGTTCACAAACCACTGGCTAGCCTCATGCAGGGCTGGTAATTCCCTCCCACCACTATCACCCCTGCAGAAGCCAAGGCCTGGCCACCACTGGGGAAAACACAGGGTGAGCAGAGCAGGCAGGGCTTATCCTTGCCCTGTTGCTTGTGCTGAGCACGTGTAGGACAACAACAGGAAGTACCAGGCAGGCCCTACAGTGGCCAGTGCAGCTCAGCATGCGCCAGAGAGAAGTTCCCCCAGTGCTTACACAATGCTCAGGGCTGACACTCAGTGAGTGTGGATGTTTAAGTCCCTGGAGAAGCCAACATGTTAATTTATGAACTCCATAGGATGGGTAATCTGCTGTGATTAACTCCTCAACCACCACATTAACACCTCTGCCTCAGGTGGTCCAGCACCAGCACTGACAAGGCAGTGGCCACACCAGCCATGGGCATACTCTGCTCTTGGGGGATTTACATTCTCCCCTACAGACCGTTAAGCATCCACTTGAGCCCTCCCAGTGCCATTAGGATAATGCCAAAGCAGCTCTGGCCCTGCACACAGCTCACTCAAGAAACCTCATTTAACATAGGGCAGGTCATCACTCACGTGCAACAGGAACACGCTGGCTGGATCATACATCACATCTCCTCAAACTGGGGATGTGCCATCAGGAAACCAAATCAGGAGAGAGGCAATACTTTTTAAAAGTAATGAAGTCTTTCAAGTTTATTTGTTCTAATTACCCAGCTGACAGCTCAGGGAAGGAGAAGAAAATTATCAGTTAAATTTGTATTAACTGCCACAAAATAGTTGTATAATTCAAGACAATATGAAGTTGAATCATTCCAGACAATAAAGCAAAAGCGCAGGTCACAGGCAACGTATCACTCCCCCTGTGCCAGCCCCCCAATGCCCCTCACTGTTGCACCACAATAAAAACACCAATACAAGGAGACACTGCTCTAACTGTACCATATTACAGCAAACAATATTGAGTGTCTTACCTACATGGAGACCAGGACCTGCTGAGCAGGCTGGGGACAGTGAGTTTACATGCTGCAGTTTGATTCCCTGTGATGTGGGAAGGCCTTCCCTGGGCAGCAGGTGCATCTCTCCCCCTGGACCCCACAGCCAGCTGCCCCCCCAGCTCTTCCAGCCCTTGCCTGTGGTGGCAGCAGGGTGCTGGGGCAGAGGTTGTTATGCTACTGTGCAGCTGGGATAGGGTGAGCAACCCCATGGACAGCAATGGCTCGGGGATGCCAATGGGAGCCACCAACTCTGCAGTCTGGGCTCCTGGCAAGCAGAGACACAGGTCCTGCCACTGCTGTGTTTGCCTGGCACAGCAAAGCCTGTCACTGAGGGCAAGTGCCACATGAACATCTCACCACAGCAGCAGGTCATGGGCCAACAACAAGCCCCAGCTGCACTCAGGAGCGAGCTAAGGTTGGCTCAGGAGCACGTGCAATCATGTGCTGCACAGAGCAATGGGGCACAGGAGAGCCAGCATGGGGGACACACCAGTGAGCACTGGCACCCCTTATTTGTCACGATTGACCCCAGGTGTGCAAACTGCACACTTCAAGGCCACATGCCTGGGGACTTTGAAGACACAGGCCAAAGAGGCAGGAGCTGGGACAGTCCTGGCCCTGATTCTGCAGGTAGCTGTGTTTGATGCCATCCCTGTGTTTGGAGAGGCACAGCTTGCACCTGACATTTACACCCCTGCCCTGGCTGGGCTGTGTCCATGGCCTGGCTGGCTCCCTTGGCACAGAGCCAGGAGCAGAGACCAGCTTCCTGCTGCCAACATAGTTCTCTGCGCAGTGCCTGCTGTCCTCCCACTGCAGAGCCCCTGCCATCCCAGGCACCCCAGAGCTGCAGGCACGGGCTGAGGTTTGGGAGCACGCATCCGCAGCCAAAGCACAATTCATTACACTTGATACAGACCATTAAACCCTTTCTTGCCCAGGCTCACTGCCTTGGCAGCTCCGCTGGGAGCCAGCTGAGGTTGCACGTACCTTATGGGAAACAAACTGAGTACTGATCTGCCAAACCCTTAATGTGGGGCAGCGATGCTGGGCAGGCCCCAGGAATGATGGCTGTGCCCCTAGCAAGGGCTGCTGCCCTCCACCCTTCCTTGTCAGCCAGCAACATGGTAGAAAAAGACAAGGCAAGAAGCTGAATGAAGGAAAACTACTGCATAACCCCCACTTGGAGATCAGCACCCACTGCTTTGCCTCTGTGGGCAGCAGGCACCCAACCACCCCTGATGCTTTGGTGCCCCCACAACAGGATTGGGCAGGCAGGGCTACACTCATAGAAGTCCAGTTTAAGACATTTTTATTCTTCTGCAGGTTACACTTAGTGTTTAAGAAAATACAGGATCCCTTTGGACATTCATACATTTTTAAAGGGAAAAAAATAGGTTTCTCTACTAGGGTGGTTATTAAGCTTGGGCATTCCCAGGCTGACTTCCTTGCCCCCCTTGTCTGCCAGGCCAACCCCCTCTGTTCTCAAAGCATCATTACCCCAGTAGCCAGTCCAGGCATGCAGAGCTTGTGTCACCCCCTCAAGCTAACACAAAAACAACAAACCAAACTAAACCAAACAACAAAACAAAAAACCCAACAACCCCCCCCCCCAAAAAACCCCACAACAAAAAACCCCACCAAATTAAAAAAAAAGAGTAAATACAGTGCCCAGTATTTCCAGTTTCATAGCTCCCACACTGGCTACTGCAAAAGAAGACCTGGGGACAGGGAGTGACCACACTGTGCACACAAATATCTAAGAGACCCATGTTAGTGCATGTGACTATCTGGACCAAGGAAGCAAGTTAATCCTGTTTGCAAGAAACCTAAAGGAAATAAAAATAAGGGTTCCCCACAATTAGCGCAGTCACAAACAGCTACTGGACACCAGGCTCACGCTGCCTCTGAGTGGGGACAGGGAGGGCAGTGAGGCAGAGCTACTACGAAGCTCAAGGCAAGAAATGCACGCGCTTCACGATCAGAGCGCGCCTGCCCAAGGGCAGCCCCTCTGCTCGAGGCAATGCTGCAACAGAGGTGGCAAGTGGCAGCTTCACTTGGCAGGACACGTCTTTGTGCTGTGTCCGGCCAAGGGCTTCCAAGGGGCAGTGCCACCCACGTGGCTCTTACTTCTAGGCTGCCATAGTGCGCAAGAAATTCAGATTTAAACATCACTATAGAAAGCAGATTGAAAAGCGGCTGCTGGGGTAAGACCTCCGTGACCCAAAGTGAGCTGCTGCCCAGAGGCAAAGCTGAAGGCTAGGAGGGAGTGAAAGGCTCACTAGACGAGGCGTTAGACAGCGAGCAGCTACTTTCCCTTGGCAGAGCTGCAGCACATTGGCACTAGGAGCAGGAAACAAAACAGATGTTACAAAAGCTTCTTCCAAGCACCAGCAGACTCCACTTGGTCACTGCAGGGAGAGACGCACATGGAAAAGAAGTGATACTCTAAGGCAAAGGCCTTTCTCTTGAGGACCTCGGGACACCAGTGCAGCTAAACATCCCCCCATGGTGGCTGCTAAGCCCCCACAAGCTCTCTGCCCTTCCCACTAACACCGGCTGCCCAAATAGCTCCTGCTGAGTCTTGCAGGCAAACCACACGCCAGTGCCCACCCTGCTATGCCTGCCCCGGGCACCTGGCCCTGGGGGCACCCCACACCCTCTCTGCTGCTGGTGCTTCCAAAGGGCCGGTGAACACTGTCCCAACCTTAGGCCTCACACAGAGGGATATAAGGTATGAGCTGTACTGGGAGGGAATGGGGAGAAAGTGTCAACAAAAGACATAGTCGATCCAAGTGGTTCAAACTCCAGTCCAAGCTGAGGAGCATTAGCTGGTACCAGAAGAGATTTCTGGAAACTCCTTATAAATCTCCAAGATGATCAGTTTCTCCATCTGGCACTGCTGGTCCTCCTCCTCCTCACCCAGGATGCGCTGCAGGATGCCCTGCAGGTCGGCGAGGCGGTGCTGGTGCTGCAGATAGGGCGTGGAGCGGATGATGGCATGCATCAGGGACAGATACTCCATCCTCAGCTGCCAAGTGGGAGGGGAGACAAACCACAGAGCACAGTGAAAGATTTGAAGTGAGATAAACAAGCATGCCAGCCTCCATTACAGCATGAGCACAGGAACAGCTGCTGCACCATCAACCAGAGCACAATTCCAGAGGCACCTGCTTTTCCTTAAGTATCATTAGTAACTATGGAAAACTCTGCTTTTCCCACAGCAAGAGTCTGCTCCTCCCCTGACCTTGAACACATGCACATCCCCTGCCTCTTGCAACACCAAACAAGAGATTCCTACTACTACTACTCACAGAGGGTCACTCTTCCCAAAGGTCCCTGGTCAGAAGTGTGCAGACCACCAGAAGCCTGGCAGATCTTTCTTCAAATATGCTGGTGCACTGGGCAGGATAAATCCTCCCTTCCTCCTCAGCTCCCAAGGTTGATTTAAGCACCCAGAAATGCTGTGCTCACCCCAGAACTCCACTCTTGCCTGCACCAGCAGGCACCATGAAGGGCCAGGAAAAACAGCATTGCTTTGGGACTGTGCTCCCTTCCCCAGTGCCCATGGGTTACTGTGAGCACCTTGTCTCCAGGGGAGAGATCAGCAATCTGCCGCACCAGGATGTCTATCAGGACCATCATGTCTGTGTGATAGAAGATGCTGGCTGTATCCTTGCTGGCAAAGATGTCCTGCAGAAACTTCAGCACTGAGTGTGGTGGCTGAGGCTGATGCTTGAAGATGCAGACTGGATCATCTGGGGGAGGCAGAGAGACTGTGTTGAGCCATATGTTTCCCCTTTGCCCCTCTGCTCCATCTTCAGTGCACTTCCCTTCAATAGACCCTTTGGAGAGGAGGCTGCCCTGCCCTCGGCCAGCCACTCCCTGCCCATGGATAGCTTTTGTGCCCAAAGACCTCAGTGCCTTGCTCATTGGTGTGTAATCAGAATGGCAGCTCTGCAGGCTACCAAGGTAGACCAAACTCATTATGATTAGCATTAATCACTGTTTATGTTTCACTGACCATCCCAGGTGAGAGCGCATTAGCACATCTCCTCTCAGTATCTACTGTTTTTGCTCAACAGCCACCACTCATTTTCTCCCTGGTTTAATAAGAGGGGTCCAACAACCCCTCTGAAAAGCCCATCAGAGCCTGTACCAAAAACAAGCTTTCACCAGAGACTAGGCTAGTACTGTCCCAGAAGCACAAAATGAAACACTTCCAAGTTTAAATGAGCCACCACATCTTGTTTTCTTGCAAAACACATCCCTGCAGACTCCAAGAGGGGCTCTGGGCCATGGCAGCTCCCCCAGCAGTTGTCAAGAAGGTGGGCAAAAGAGAAGCATCTTCATTAGGTTGTGGCCCCCCTCTTTCTTCTCCCAGCTTCTCACTGTAAGGTGATCTCTGCAGGGAATCTGGCAGGGAAAGGGCTAAACAAAGGCCTTGGGAGGAGGCCAGACAGAACAGCACCAATGTGCCTGCTGCCCTCGAGCTGATAGAGTGTGTAGACAGTGATTTGCAGCCCCAAAAAGAACTTAAGCCAGAGTAAGATGAGCTGCATGCATCACAGGATGGGTTATTTCCAGCAACTCAATAAAATGAGCTCTCTCAGGCAGCAAAGCCCCTGTGCTTTAGAAAGGTATTAGAAAGCACAGTAGTGGCCTGCAGCACAGGATGAAAGACCTGGCACTGCTTTTCCTGCAGAGATCTCCAGCATTCCAGCAATCTGCTCTACAACGGCTCTACAAGTACACTGGATTTCACTCCATGCCTGAAGCAGACACAAGGCTAACCCTCTGCTAGCAGTTTAGAAATGGAAAGTTCCATTCTAAGCAGCATTTCAGAAGACAAAAACTCTCTCTGCATCTGTCCCTCAGGGCAGATGTTAGCCAGCACGGGCAGAGGTTTGTTTGCCAGCACACACTGAGTCCTCTGCCTGCCCAAGGACAGAAGTGGCCCAGAACCAGCTTTCCTCCCAGAAAAGAGCTTGCCCATGGCAGCTGGTCCATGCTCTGAGATGGAGCTGATCTGACCCAGAAGTATGGAAATGGCAGCCACTCCTCTCTCCCTAGATGCCATTAGCCAATTACCTTATTCCTTGTGCAGCTCCATCCTCAGCAATGCAGACTGTCACCCTCACAAACTCACCAGGAAGCAGCACAGCACAGCCTGAGCTGACAGCTCCTCAGCTACCTGCATCCCTGACATCCTGTCCCATAACGAGCATGGGGCTTGTCTCCCCAAGCATCTGTGTGCACCCCCTGCCAGGCATGTAACAGTGCCACACACACACTCACCTCCTCTGTTCAGCAGCAGCAGCAGCTTCTCTGTGAAAGTCTTGATGTTGGAGTGCTTGCTTATTGTAGTCATGATCACACTGTGTTCTGGAACTAAGGAAGAAACCTGTTCAGCATCTCCCTTTGTCTCCTGAAGACCATGGTGATAAAAACACATAATGGGTGGCTCCTATTTCACATCAGTACTCTGGGGAGCTTTGGGGAACCACAGTCTATCAGGGCTACAAAACATTTCAGGCCACAGAGTGGGTTGCCAGGGAGAGAGAAGGTGAAATAGATCTGGAAACAGAACATGAAACACTTGGGACTTGGTGTTTTCTCTGTATATCTGACTCATGTGTGGGTTCCCACCTTGCCAGCCAAACATTGGGAAAATACCTTGCAAAGGCTTTATGTTGTCAAATGTTACCTCTGCTCAAAACCCTCTGCAGCCAAGGGCTCCATTCTTTGGCACCTTCTTACTTCCTATCAGCAGTATCCTTCTGGAACTTAGAGTCTTACAAGGTCTCTTAAGAAGGGTCCTGGGAGCATCCCAGAAGAGAAGAGTTTTTCCCAGCACTCAGTGTATATCTTGCTGTGCAAGGGTACAGGCTGAAGACTTCTAGGAACTGTCCTCTCACCTGCTCTGGGACTGATTTGCTGTAAAATACATTTTACCCTAGGGGTTTTTTTTGTGTGTGTGTGCACACTCAATCACATAAACATCAGAGTGTGGCTATTTCACAGGCTGCAAAGTGTTTCAGGATCCTAAAGGGCATCAATATAATATGCATTTAGGAGAGTTTTTGAACTAATGCTGTACCACTGAACTGCAGGATAGATGAATCTTGCAGACACAGGGATAAAAAATTCACCTATAAGCAATGTGAACATCATTTAACATGTTCTTAGCATCAGAAAACAAGTCACTGCTCTTGGCTATGCCCCAGGTGGGCAATAATCCCCAGAAACACAATGCCTGTTATGCATTACTGCCTAATTATTGCAGCCAGCAAGGATCTGGGTAAGTGTGGGAAGGGGTAATGAATGAAAGCAGCAGAGATACACTTAACCAGTCTGTGCAATCAACTTTCACATGAAATTAGAAACTTCTGCATAAATTTTAATGGCACAACCCAAAATAAGAGGTAAATTACTGGACATATCACTGCTGCTTTATCCCTCCCCTCTCTCCAAAAAAAAAATCAAGGATAATGTTATGAAGCAGATCAAGGGTAAGTAATTGTCTTAAGACAAATGGAGCAACAGGAGACTGGGTTAAGGAATGGCCTCTCTTAGCAGGACCTGGAACTATGCTCCAATCTTCCAACAGGCTTCAAAATGTGCAGGCAGAGGGAAGAAAGATGCTCTTCCCTAAGGACCTGATCTGCTGTCTGTCCTCATGGAGCTGAGCAGGGCAGGGAGGACAGAGAACAACAGAAAAAAGGGGACAGCACAGCTCAGGTCAATGCTGAAGGGCCTGGCCTCAACAACCTGGCACTGAATAAGCTTCACACAGTGTGCACAGGGAAGCAGAAGCTTTGCCAAGACCTGCAGAAGGCAGAGAGGACTTTTGTTCTGAATTGGTATGGAGGAATGCCCACTGAAGCATCTTCTCTCCCAAGTCACCTGTGCCTATAAATTCACCCCATTCGTGCTCTGCAAGCACCATGGAAGCCCAGTGACAAACCCACTGAGCTGCCCAGAGCTGCTGGGCAGCGGCTCTCAGACCATTTTTTCCTCCATATGGTTTTTCACCATATTTAAACACAGTGTAATACGGTGCCAGAGACTAGGAGAGCTGGTTGGTGGTTATAGCACCATCAAGACCCAGTGAGATCTCCCTCCCCATTTTTCACACTCTCATTCCAGACCACTGAAATCCTGCCAAGGCAGAGCAGCACCAGTTTAACCTGGAATGTGGAGATTGAAGGCCAGAAGGACGTTGACAAATAAGTCAGGCAGCTGGTCAGTGGTGTCCGAGGGCAGCCCGTCCTCAATCACATCCAGCAGGAACTGCACAAACTGAGAGTTGAGATGTTCTGCACAAGGAGAAAGGGGCATTTACAGCACAGTGAAAATAAACCAAGCAAGAAAGGACCATCCAAGCCACTTCTCTGTTCATTTATGCTTAAAAATCATTAGTGGAGTGCTAGTGTCAGCCTCCAGGGAATAAAGGGCTCTTCAAGTGGAGTAGACAGACCACTGAAACATCTTTGAGACTGTGAGACACAGTGCAGGAGATGCTGAAATTTGGTACCCCAACTGGCAATTTTTTTTGAGTAAACAAAACACCAAATCCTGCTCTACCTCTTGCAGAGCCAATGCCACCACTGAAGGCTTCAAGGTAGGAAGAGACTGGTATTCTTGACCACTGCTTTAAATAATCTCTTTTTAAAAAACCCTAATAATCTAGATCATTAGTAATAACCCAGTTTTCAATTCAGCCATTAGGAAAGCTCAGGAGCTCATGCAAATAAGTCCACCTGCAGGAAATAACTGCCAGGGTTATACAAGGAGAGAAAAACAGGAGGTGTAGAGGCTCATTCCAGTCTCTACTGCACCAGTTTAAATCTTGTACAGGTTTACCCAGTGTTAAGGTAAAGCTGCTGACAAGATACTTATAAAAATCTCTACTGCATTTCTAGGAAAATTAAGCCCAGAATTTCCCAACTACAACACAGCCTTGGGAAGTAGGCAGTGCTTTCTGGCTGAAATGAAAGGACAGAGGATAAACCAGGGAAAATATTTGCACTTTGTTATTGACTGCAATACCCTTAATCATCTCCACTTTCCCTAAGAGCCTGAACTACAGAGGGCTGCACTATCCTGCTAGAAGAGAGACCATAAAGAGGCCACATGATGCAGCTGACAGCCTTAGTGGGTGTTTGTGCAGAGATCTGGGATCTCAGCCTCATCAGCAGACACTCCTCAAAGCAAGTAAGAGGTGTGTGCTTTCACACAGGACAGAGGTAAAACAAAATGCCATTTAGTCACAGAGATGGGCAAATCCATGTCACCTGCAGCGTGGTATTCAGTCGTCCACTGCTCCAGCCCAGATTTATGCTGCTCTTTGGAAATCTGGCATCTCAGGCCAGTGCTTCAGCTGCCAGGCTCTATTGATAAAGAACAGACCCTACTCTTGCTGGGCCTTCCACTGAGCTGTCCCCCACCTTGACCATCAGGAAAAGTCCCTTCCCCAAGTCTGCCAGCGTGCCCCAGACATCCCAGCTCTGCAATGAGCACAACCCACTCTTACCATAGTGGTGATATGGCAGGGGCTCCCCCATGGAGAACATCATGGCCAGCACCAGTGCAGAGTAACACATCTTTTGATGATCTGCAAGACAAAGGTCCTCTCATTAATTCTTCTGAGGATGTGAAACCTTTCCTCAGCTGCAGCTGGGAAGTCACACATTTAATAAAGGCATTTAACACTGATTATCCTGCTCCTCTCTCCTGTATTGACTGAGCAGTAAGGGTGTTTTTCCCCATTTTAGCACACCACACACCTTCTGTGCCATGTGTTTCCAAAGCAATTTAAAAATAATTATAACAAGAGTCCTCTATTTTTTTCCCCTCCACTTCAGAGCATCTGGGCAAACTTGATCTGAATAATTAAAAACCTCCCCTGCACAGTCCCAGGACACATCCCATAGTTATGTAATTATTGAACCCAGAAAAAGCATCCATCTGGCCAGCTCAAAATACTGTCTGTTCCAACCAACACCACCCCCAGACAGCCATACTGCTTGTTACCATCTCTGCACTGCTCTACTTTTGCTACCTCAGCTCTGCCTGAAGGTATAAAAGGTCCCTGGGGAGAGCAGATCACTGCTCAGCCTGTGCATCTGCCCATCTCCCAGGCCACGCATCTCCAGCACTGATACATCCCACAGCCTGCTAGTCCAACACAATTTTCACTGGCAGTAGCTATATGTGAATGCTCCAAAGAACACCTGCCAGTGTCTTCCTTGAATTTTAATTAATGGATACCTCTCAACAGATATTTGTAGAACAAAAAAAAGTCATGGAAGAGGATCTGTACCCTCATCAAATGTAGCTTCTGTCCAGTTCAGCAAATCTGAAGGCAATAGGAAAATTAGTATTATTATATATAGGTTACCACACATACTGGCTAAATAAAGTTCAGCTACATCTGCCAGAACGAGCTTTGGGGCACAAGGAAACTGAAGGGGTAATTATGAAAAACTGACCAAAACTACTTTTCATCAGAGGAGAAAAAGGCCCCTTCAATCTGTGATGCTTTTCCTGGCCGTACAGCTGCCCTGCACAACACACACCAGCCCCATGCCCCCTGGAAAGTCAGCTCTGTCAGCAAAGCCTCTCCACTCAAAGCACAAACACACAGTCACAATTCCACACAATGCCTCGGTTTTCAATCAGCAAGTACTTTGAGTAAAAATAGGTAATTTGCAGCTTAACCAGATACTACAGTATGAACAAGATTAAGAGTTTGTAGACCATGTGGCAGCAAGGGAAGCCTGAAAACTGCAGTTTACTCTCTGTAAACAGAGAAGGAGGATATTTAATGACTTAAATATAATTCATACTTCTTATATAAGAAGTTCTCAGCTGTAAGGTGACAGTGATGCCAAAGCACACTGTAGCAAAAAAGGGATCTGACAAACTGGTCACCACATGATTTCTTCATTCTTTCCTCCATGGCTGCAGGAGCTGGGTCTCAAGAGGCAGGACACTGCAGTAGGTAGACACAGGGAGCTGCTGTTCTCATGTTCCTAGAAAGGCTTTCTTTTGTCAACAAAACATTTTTTTTCATCACATCAGGAGCAATGCAATTAAGTGAGAGCCAGAAGCCAGTGATAAACTGGAGATGGAAGTGAAGAGACTAGTTTTATACCTCCTTGGTCCATCTGCCATTTACTGATGTCCATTCATCTTGGTTGATAGCAGTCTACATGATTAGGAGGCAAATCTTGCTGCATTTCCCTAAAGATGACAAATCAAAGAATAGTGAAACCAGCCAGAAACCTGTACTTGGGGCAAATCCAGATCAACCCAGGACACTCACTCTGCACAGGCTCTACAAGTCTTTGGAACTGTCCCAGCTGCAGCAGACTCCAAGACCCACCATGCTGAAGAACAGAGTAACTGTCAGTCAAAAGACAGCTTTTTGTTTTGTTTTTTTTAACCTTACAGAGCAGCAGCACCAGTGGCTGTCAGAAATTAAATATTATCAATGCAGCTCTCCTGAAGCAGAGGGACTGCTGACAGCTGATAAGCATCACTGAAGTAGCCATGACAGGAGGGAGAGATACAGCTGTTTGTTTACCAGCCTGCATTGCTGAAGTCTACTGAGATGGTGAGAAACTGCAATCATGCATGAAAAGCATTTCTCAGACGCCTTTGGAAACCTTGCTTCCACCTTCTAAACACAGCAGTGTGAAATGTAGGCACTGGGAGCAGACACAATTGTCTGTGACTCAAGAGCCTGACAACTGACTTGCATGTAAACTGTCCTGCAACAAGGGAGAAAGTCATGATTACAAACTGGATTATCCCTGTCTGTTTTCTTTGGAATTGTTCTGGCTAATTCTGTTTTGCTGTGACTTATTATAAGGTGGACAGATGTGCAGGCCAGCTGCAGCAGAGGGAAGGAGCTGTCCAGAAACAGTAAGACCCAAACATCCGCAGAAGAACTGGCCAGCAGCCAACATGCCTGCATCAGTCCCAGGGTAAAGTCCTTCTCACCAAAGGCACCCGACATGCACAGAGCTTCTGCCTCAGCTGCTCCTCAATAACAAGCCAGGAGAGATCCCATAGAGCTGATGCAGCCAGTTCCACACTCCCCAGTTGTGTAGTGTTGGCACTGACTGCTCTGGCTCCAGTCACTCACAGAAGGGATTAGCTATTCCACAGCATGTCACAGATCAGCTGCTATTTCCCAGTTTCTAGAACCAAAATAAGCTCAAGTCATTCTAGGATTCAAGGTCATGTTTTCACACAAGCTTGCCATTTGCTGGCGGCAGATGAAGCAGTAAAGCACCAGAATGACAGGAGGGAACTATTAATGCCCTGAAACACCTCTGAAGGACAGACACATTTGGGCCAAGGATGGTTACCCCCCTGCAGCCCCACTGTGAAGGCTGAGAGGACTGGATAATGCACAGATGCCCTTGCACAAGTGCCTACCATTAAAGCTTAGCACAAGGAAAGCAGCACAGGATGAGGACACTGATTTGTGAGACTCCTGTATCCACACAGTGGTCTGTCAGCAAAGGAGAAGTAGCTTTTCACCCTCCAACTGGACCACCTTAGGGCAAGGAGAGAAAAAAATCCTCACCTTGAGATGATGCTAAGGAAAGGGAGATGCTGCAGAGCTGCACGTCGGCACTCAGAGGACACAGTAGAGCCATTTTCACCCACTTCCACTGCCATACTTTTAGGACCCCAAAGCAGAGCTAAGACTTGCTGAGAGACAGGCCTGCTCCAGCCTAAGTACTACGTGGAGATCAGCAGAGGCGTGCAGAAGTCACAGAGCTCAGAGCTCAAAGCTCCATACCCACCAAGAGGCTGAATCAGTTGTGCCGTCTGGGACAACGCAGCCCCAGACAAAACACAGCATCACTGCAACCAGGCAAGGAGCAAGAAGGATGACCAGTCCCCTCTGCCTGCACAAAGACAGCTCAGGAACAGGGCAAGAGACAGAACCCTTTTAGGGAAGGTGCACAGGATGCTCACTTGGAGACAGTCTTTGTGAATGAATGATGGAGGCACAATAAAGTTTATTTCTGGCAGTACAAAATCAGGAGAAATGTTGCCACAGGAGCACAGTCACAGTCCCATAACCAAGCAGCATTTGCTTCTTGAGCAGTAAAACCTCAGCCTGCAGAAGATGCTTCTCAGGCACAACCAGATTAAACAGCAAGAGTGTGGTAAGTTCACAGCACAGAATTTATAAGCAGCAGTAACAAAAGAGGAAGCGTAGCCAACACAGGAGTAATACTTGCAGTCCCACCAGCCCTTTGCCCTGCCCTGAAATGCCACCCTCCTCACCTCTGAAATGCCTGCACTTCAAAGTATCTAAGCAGATACAAGTGCAAAGCCTTGTGCAACATCATTTTTCATCTCCCATAGCCCTTTCCAGACACGAGATGAGCCCTGTTAATACTGCCCACCACAGTCAGGTTGGCAGTCGGGTGGGATGTTGGGGACAGGAATGTCTATTATGAAGGTTCAAGGTGGTCATCTAGGACATTTACTTGGAAATGGATGGGACAGTACCTGTTCTCTGCAGACCTGTCAACCCCTATACAGTCTCATCACCAAATTATACCCCTCCACAGCTTCATGACACCCAACAAACTGAAGGACTGCGACCAGGGCAGCAAGGCTGCAAACACCAGGGTCTTCTGATTTGATCCACAGGGTCACTCAATGGCTACTCTAATTGTGGGTCACAGTTAGCACAAGACAATGGATTTTCAATGTCCTTTTAGGAGAAATATGCCACTCCCAGCACTGGTGGCCTACAGGTTGGCTTCAAACTGGGGAGCAAAGCTGTGATTGTCCAGGACCAGGCCAGTTGTGGGGAGCTGGGAGGTAATGCCAGGGGAGTATCACTACCTGTTCACCTTACTCTTAGGCTTTTTCCCAGCATCTACTTCTGGCTGCTTGGAAATAAAGGACACTGGGCTAAGCAGGAGCTCTAGGGCAAGAAGAACATTCCTATTAGTAGCAGGGACAGGTCATCCTAACAAATGGAGGAGTGTCAAGTAGAAGGAAGATGAGGGCAAAGCCTGAGTATGGAAAGCAAAGAGCTGGGAGAACCTGGGCCGTGGCACTATCCTGTGGAGGACCAGGACTGCAATGCTAACAACATTAGCACTACCATCTCTCTTGGCACAGTGGTGGAGAGAAGGCCTTTTCCCTTAACCAGCACACATCTCATTCACCACAAGGAAACGCAACAAAAACTGGGTATAGAACGCTGCAAAAAACTCTTAAAGAAACTGCAGAGATCTTCCTTGAGATCTGCAGGTGTCTCCTGTCAGCACTATGAAACAAAACTGGAACAACTCAAAATGTGTTTTAAGACATCTACAAGAAGTGACACAGATCATTGATGGCACTTTCAAGAGCTGGAGGGCCTCACACCACTGGACTGAAATATCCCTTCCTGCGCATTCCCCGATTACAGCTGTAATAACCTGAATAATTTTAAAAGCAGACACCATTCCCCCCGGAGCACTGGGCATGCAGAGCAGCCAGGCAATGGGGGGCCACTGCTGCTGCTGCAAATCGTGTAATGGAAAGACATATTTCCAGGGCCATGGGAACAGCAGCTCTGGCTCACCCTGTGTGTGGGTTTGCATGTCCCGGGCCAGCTCCATCGGCAGCACAGAATTCACAAGTGTTGAGATAACGGCAGCATCCAAGTTGCACATGGCTCCAAAGCACTTCAACAGCAGCAGGCGCAATGGCACCCTGTGTTCCTGCAAAACCAATTTGTTAGATCAAACCATGTCCTAGAGGAGGGCTCACTCTGAGGCACAGACACAGTTTCTAGAAGTTCCTGTAGTTGGGAAGCCACAGACCTTCCCAGGATGACATGCACCCAGAAGCTTTAAAAGCTTTTAACAACAGTACAGGAATTACTTTACAATAACGTTCTCAATTGGGCTGGCCATGGGCTGTTGGCACATGTGGTCAAAGGGCATGCAGCAGCCAGAGCTCAGATCTGAGATGTCCCACATCATCCACTAAATCTGGTAACTCACCAACAACCCATACCTGCCCCCAGCAAACAGACTGAATGTGCCAGGTAGCCATGATTCTCTGAGCATACTAAGGTTTTGTGAACACTGCTGTGATTAAGGTTTCCTCACAAGGTAACGTTTGCAAGCTCTCTTCAGAAAGTTCTGGGACATGCAAGGATTCCAGCAAAGATGATGCTCAGCCTCCACCTCCCATGCAGGAGCTCTGATGCTGACGAATGCTGCATAATCCACTCTCAGCCAACAACTGAGAACACAAGTGTGCCAAGCCCTGGCACTGGACATGACAGCAGCCAGGACAGGACACCCAACTGCTCCCTACCTGGTCAGGCTTCCTTGTCATTGTGGTCAGAGAAGAGTAGGCAGTGAAAGTCAGCAGGCTCTGTTATGGCCAGCCTGCCTTCCTGCTGCTCTCAGCTATGCTACAGCCCCCTGATGCTGAGATCTGGGTTCAGACACAGAAGTGCCAGATGAAAGCAAAATGCCACAAGACTTGATGTGCTGTAGCTGGGGACTTAGGGATAAGATGGGGACAAGTTTTTTACTCCCACAGGATCCTACAACAGAACATTCCAGGAAGGAGAGGGGCAAAGCAACACTACATAGGTGTTTAAGGCAAAACTTCCATTTCTTCCTCTAGATACTGACTTCCTTTCTCATTCCCAAGGCTTCTACTCAGTACTTACTTGCCTAAGCAAAGTTATTTACTAATGCACAGGAGTGCATCAATTAAAAGAAGAGCAATCACAGCCTGTCAGATCTCCCAAGGCATCCTCGGAAATCCTTTCTCTAGATTCCAGTGATGCCAATGCTGTCCCTCAACGGGCCAGTAAAACCAGCAAGCTTTACCCTTGCCAGTGCTAACTACTGCTTCAAAGTCTGCAGCATCCTCTGCTCCTTCCCACAACTTTCATGCATAGCATTGACATTAGCCAGCACTCGAAAGGGATATGCTGCAGTTTCAGTGAGCCCACAGAACTGCCCTATCCAAGGGGAACATCTTATACACATTCATTGTCCCAATCCTGCTCTTTTGCATCTTCAGGGAAATCTTGAAAAGAGATTTGGTGCATTCTGCCACCTTACCATCTGATAATATGCCACAAGGGACAGGACAGATTCAAACTCATTCTTCTTGCACATTTTCTTGCAAACTTCTGGGTCTGCATCTGTCTGGAAGAAGGAATGGACAGGTAACCCAGTGACACATCAAAGCAGAAGGTGCCTGCTCCAGGGACCTCGAGGGAGTCCACTTGCTTTCAGATCTCAGGAGCCCCAACATCTCACACAGAAACTGAAGGCAGAGCACAGAAACAGGTGAAGAACCATCACCCTTCATCATCAAACTGGATTCTTGACAAACGCCTCTGCCATAGAGCACGTCTCGGGCTGAAAATATCTACAACGTGACCTGAACAGCACCTGATTGAGAGCACCACACAGTTACATGGTGCAGCTCCAGCACTGCTACCATCCTGAGAAGTACATCTCCTCCCACCCCTAAGTTATGAGGAAATGGTTGCACAAAACCCTACTCAGCCTTTCCCTGCAGGCCCAAAGCAAGGCAGCACAGGCTTTATGTGGAGTGACAAAGACCCTGGCATGTATTACAGAAAATTTACCTGTTCTGTTTATGTCAGAACTGGAGAGGACTATAAAATAGTGCCAGAGCAAACCCCACACCAGTGCCCCTAACAGACCATGTCACTGGACTGAGGGCAGTTCCCCAGTCATCCCCAGACACAGATGGCCTTGTACGTAGTAGTGAGAGCGCTGGGACAGTAATTCCACTGCTGCTCACTGTGGGCATGTTCCTCTCCTGTATGCAGAGATGTGTGAGATGATTTATGCTTTTCACTAAAACAGCTTTAAGGCTCACTTTCAAGGCAACCAAATAATGTTCTTTGCATTTAATGAGCTTAACCCCACAGGTACCTCCCACCAACAGAGGATATCTTAAGTGGAAGATGTTTTAAATGGGCCTCACCAGAGACTTGCAGGTTTTCTGTGGGAGGTTGGGTTTTTTGGAGGTGAGGGTTTATATCTTCTTGTGATAGGTAAATACCAAAACTACAACAAACAGCTCAGTAACGCTTTTCAGAAGAGCTTTATAACATGGAATGGAGAGTAAAGGCAGCTCAAGAGCACTGCAGAGCCCACAGAGAGGGGTAGGGCTTACTGATAGTAAAGGATGCACAAGAAACCTGTGCCCTTGAAATAGCAGATCCAGTGGCAATACAGGGGTGAAGGAGGTCAAAAAAAGGAACTTCACCAGCACTGTCTGCTCTGCTCGTAAAGAGAGGATTTTACTCACCAGGATGTGAAGCAGCTCCTCCAGGTAGCAGCAGATGACATTCTCATCCTCGTAGAGTGCCCAGCTGCGCTGCTGAGCATCATCCTTGTGCCTGGCCAGATCTGCAAAGATCACCTCCAGCCGCTGCTCGTCGTGGCAGATCTGGCCTGAGGGCAGCCCCGCACTCAGGTTCTGCACGACAGCAAAACCACTGGTTAGTGGGGCCCTGACAGCTGGCTGTTGTTTGGGTGCCTGTTTCCTGCAATCTTGTCTCACAACTGGCAGCTGACCTCATTCAGTCAAGAGCTGGCAGTACAAAACCAGTACGTTTATGACACGTTATTTCAGTTCTCCTACTTTTGGAGCCTCTGCCCTCTGTATTCTGGAAATCATACTGAGAATGGGAAAAGCCAAACCAGCCTAGTATGACCGAGGATCACTGCCAGGCAGCAGCTGGGCACCCCCAGTAAAACAGACATGTCCTGGACAGCACACCACCACACTGCACAGCTGCCTCGAGGAGAAGTTCCCTCTGCTGCCCACTCCCTCCAGCCTGAAAAGGACAGATCTGCCTTGAATTCTTCACTCAAAGAGCAGGGACTTACATGGTGCTCTCCATGCCAGCTGCTTTAGGCCCCAATCCTCTGCAGCAAGAACAGGAACCAGTTCATCATGGGCTGCTTTGGTTTTGCTTCATTCTAAACAGCAGAGCTCCACTGTTCACCATAGCTCTGAAGTGTGTAGTCACTCAGTAAATCTTACTGCACACATTCCTTTCTCAAACTGCTGTCAACTGCATCCCCACCACTTCTGCCTCATACACAACCCTTGCCATGAAGGTCTCACTCTTCAGTTGCCTTTCCTTTGCTCTTCCTCTCCTTCAAGGAAGAGGGGAGTGGTGAAGGAGCATTTAACCCACCCAAACAGCTGCTGTGCTCTGGGATTTAGGATAAGCCCCTAGGACCTAAGTGTATCACACGAATCACTTGGTTTCCTGAAAGCAAGGCAAGAAGGGGGCATTCAGTACATGGAACTGAGCTGATCACAGGTGGTGAGCCCAGGCACCATTAAGAGAGGTAAGGAATTTGTGAAAGAGCTTAAATTATTACACAAGAGTTTGGCAGCAGTGACAACAAGCAGCAGGAGATCAGTGAGGTGGAAGAGGACCAAGCTGAGAAATTCAAACAACAGGGAAAATCCACTCACTGAGACCAAATTCCTAAAAATTTTTGGATGAGGCTGTCTTACCACATGCAGCAACAAGTCATGATTGCTCAGTGAGAAATGGCCTTTATAACTTACCAGCCAGGATATCTCCTGGAATCTCAGAGAAGACTTAGTCCTTCCAACAGGCTGGTTGTGCAGGCAGGGGCAGCAAGCCTTTAGGCAGACTTCACTTCGGGAGCAGAACAAATAGGTTTTGTATGGAAACACAAGCCCATGTCTTGTGCCAGTTGTGACACCCACATGTGGATGGCCAAGTGCAGGAGGTGCACCCTTCCTGCCTATCTCCCACCCTCCAGCCCTCTCTGGGGAAACCACTCCATGTTTAACAGTAACATCTTGCCTGCTTTATTAGAGACAGAATTGATAGTCATTTGCTTTGGGATATGAATTTATTTAGGACTTCAAGTCCATGCTTCAGTTATAAAATAAAGAAGTTTTCTTGTTGCTGTTTCTTACATAATTTTTGTCAGGCAGGTAATGAAGGAAGAAGCATGTAGGTTTAACACAAGCCTCTGTACACTCTTGAAATTTTGGGAAGCTGTTGGTGACATAGCAGAAAAGCAGGTAGCCAGCTGTGAGAGAGCACAACAGCTTTCAAGAGCTGAGTACAAGCATAAGAATTTCTCTCTGAAAGGTGATTTATCAGAAGCAAATACACCAAGAGATTCACTTCATCTTGCCAGGCCCCTGCTTCTCCTTAGGAGGACTTACAGCACTGCAGTGTCACCTGCCTGTCCCTCAAGCATCCCAGCTGCTTGGGAGAGGGTTCTCCATTATCTGCCTTACTCACATCCTCCTCACCAGAGCACTGCAGGGCCAGTCCTACCTCAATTCACTGCTGGGACTCTTTCTAGATGATCATTTTAATGAGTATTCATTTTAATGATCACTCTATTCAGCCTCTTGCCCCTAATCTATTTTCTCCAATCCTTCATCTGCAGCCCTTAATGACTCCACTGAGCATCAAGCTTGGATGGACTTGGATGAGATCAATCCATTAACAAGCTCTTCCATCTGACCATGGAACTACACCTCGCACTTAGTGCACTTTCAGCACCATTCTCAGCCCTCCCATCACCAGGATCAGGTCTCTGCTTATTAAACATTTTGGCAGCTATACAACCTGCAGCATCATATATGGTAATTTCCAGGAATCTGCTGGAGACCACGTAAGCAGAAGGAGGTTTCAGTATTTCTAACAATGCCACTTTGCATTGTCTTGCTGCTTCAAATAATTCCCTGACCCCAGCCCAGGAGAACAAGCTGTTACAGGGATTTCATTCTTCCTGAGCAGTCCAAAACCACTTTGGGAATTTCATTATACCCACACTGCTCAGAGGTGGCCACACCTGTCATGCAAACCCAGCTGCTGTCCTGGCCATTTCTTCTTTTCCTACTCCCATGCCTCTCTCCCCCAGACCCCACCAGCAAGTGCAATGGATCACAAGTAGCATAGGTACACACATCTTCCCTCCAGATAAGCCTCAAAATCATACAGGAAGCTTTCAGATACATTTCATGGGGACTGCTCTGGGAATTCCTCCATCCTCTGGGCAGCAAACCATTCCCACAACATTATCCACAGAAACCAGACAGCTAACACTGGTCCCAACACATGCAGACTGCCAGGCTCTTCAGCAGCTGTTAAATGAGATGAAACATGGTGCAAGAGAGATGCCTGACTTCAGATGAGCCCAATGTCCCAGGGCAGGCCTTTCACACACGCTCTTTCAGCAGCAGGTCTTATCTCAGCTGACACAGCCCCATCCAGGGCAGGTCAGCCCTGCAGGGAGGCAATGTCGGCCATGCACAGACTTGTGGTGCCACACGGAGAGAGCAGCACTTGGTTTCCAAGTTAGCTGTGCCTCAGGAAGATCTCTGCAGCCTTCACTGTTCACGGCTCCACCCATGTCCTCAGCAGCTCTCTGGAGCTCTCTCTCATGTAACGCTGAGCTGGGATGGCTGCATGCAAAGCCTCTGCTGCAGACCTTCATCAAGGCTCTACCAGAAATTACCTAGGAAGAGGCCAGCCTAGGCACTAATGCATTCCTCCCGCCCTCCACATTCCCTATTGTTACACTATTTCACTGAGGAGTTGTCCTCCTAACAGCCCCGCCAAAGCACTGGGCCTTGGAAGGGCTCACGGTGCTGACCTTCCCTTGTCTCTGGTGACAGAGCGCCCCTGGGGAGAAGCTGAGCCCCAGAGCAGCCCTTGTGTCTTGTCAAAAGCAGGTTTCCCTTAAGCAAAGCTGAATGAATGAATGAAAAGGAAGGCAGCTTCAGGGGAAGGAGAGGGTTTCAGCCACATTAGCCATGAGGTTTGTCAGAGCTTGTTGAGGACAACAGGTGCTGGTGATGGGCAGCTGGGAGCAGGTCACAGCCCAGCACTGCAAGGGAAACCCCCTCCAGAAAATCACCTCCCACATCAACCTTCTGACTTGTTCCTCCATCTCCAACACATCCAAGAACAGTTTGACCCCACTCAGCAGCCTGAGCTCAACTGGAAGGCCAATCTACATTACACATCTTTGTCAGCAGTTTTCAAGCTTAAATTTAAGGCAATCAGAAGATGCATCTGAGGCACAACTACAACACAACAATGCGATTTTAATAAAAAGCAGGTAAGTGGTTTCTGAGTTCTTCCTCTCAAGGTGCAACTAGCTTGAGTATTGGGCACTTGTGGTTGTCTCACACTAAGTTTAATAAATCTAAAAAACTCAACCTCCTTAGACATTACATCTACAGTACATGACATCCCCTCCTCTCAGAAGAGAGATAATCCAACAGAGCTGAAGGCAACCACATATCACCAAAACCTACTAATACAAGTGATGCTCTAGCAGCCCAAAGACCAGGGAGCATCTTTACATGTGTCCAAACTTCCAATGAGTTCCCATGAAAGCCAGCTCCAGTTTAGACAGTCACTGCAGTGCTGCCTCTGAAAAGAGGTTTCAGTCCCTTTGTGCATCTTACCCAGTCACTGTGACATTTATCAGGAGCCTGCTCATGGACAAGAAGAGGAACCATTTCCAAGGCTGGGCCCTGTTCCCCCAGACACAGGGAAGCCAACCTGCCAGGTTTGCTCCTGCAGATCAGGGTTCCCCAAACAGTGTGGTACCTCTGAAGTATCTTTCCTAAGGTGTGAGCTTCTCAGCACCCTCCTTGTCTTTGCTGTTCCCCCAACTTAGTCTTACATTACGTCTCAAAAAGCAGCAGCAGGATGCTATCCCAGCATCTTTTATTCTCTAAAAAAAACACATGTCTGTACAGACTCCACGCTGGAGGAGCAGCAAGGTAAGTAAGATGGAAGTACTATTCAACCTTCAGAAGGCACTGGGGATAGAAGCAAGGTAATGGATTCTGGAATTGATTTAGTAAACCAGTGAGCTGACTTTAAATTAAGACTGGAATAGGAATAGAAAGGATATAACTAATTAAAGAACATGATACAAAAGGTTGAAGCAGGTATGGTATCTACTATGAGCAGACCAAAGCTTTAAATCAAAGATGATATCTCACTCTGATTTAGGGAGTGGAAGAAAAACCTTGAAAAATATGCAAGAGATGAGTTGCCCATGTATTTGCATGGACTGGGGAGTAGAGGGATTTCAGAAGCTCCAAATTAAAGAAAAGAAGTCCTTGACCTAGAACTGACAACTCAGCAACAATTCTACACAGAAACCCCTGAGATTGTGGAATGATTTGGTATAATGAGCAACAAAAAGTCAACAATAATAATTTGTACCACTAAACCACACTAGTGAAGCTACAGCAATGCATCCACCCCACAAGTACACATGACCACCCTTCCAACTGTTAGAGCTGGTCTTCCACACCAGGTGAAAAAACTCACCTGGGACCAGGCCCCCACTTATCAGCAGAGCTATATATCATCTGTGTGGGACACTGAGAAAAAATGCACATGAGATCCACAACATTTACACCTGAGCACTGTGCAAGCCCATCCAGGCTCTCCTTCTGAAAGCAGTACTGCTCAAGACAGGTATGATGAGATATTATGAGATGGGACAGAATCTTCTGCTGTGTCTCCATACATTACTGGTCATTTTAAAATCCCACCGATGTCCTAGATGACAGATATCATAGCAGTAACCAAAAGATCCATACTCCTCCCTGCACCAGCATCACTTTCTTCCCATCCTTTTCATGTTGGTCTGCAGCAACTGCCATGAAATTGAGGCTTTCAAATCCCCTCTGCAGAAACCTGGCACTTAATAACTTCAGTGGAATTAAGCTTATTGTATCCTGAGTACAGGTATTAATGATAAAAATAATATTCAAATCTTGGACAAGGTGCAAATATCAGAAAACTGAACCTCTCAGCTTGCAAGACAGAGCCAAACATTTGCTTGAAACAGCTAAATTTTTTTTGCTGAATCTAAATCACACATTGACAGGGCATTGTTACTGGAGAAGGAAGCAATTAACCACTGGGTTATGGCCACAAACAGAGACTTGATGATTGCTTACAGGGCCCTCTATTCAGTGCAAACAGTCAACCAGATTACGATTTGATGTAAAATTTGAATGCCATTAGTTCTCCATATTCAAATGCCTCTGAACAGTTCATTATAATCTTGCCATTAGCAATGGAATTCCAATCTTAGAAGTTTATATGATGGGCGCTCCTCAGGGCTGCACTGAGCAAGTGGGAGCTGAAATTTATTATCCCTTCAGCTAAAGCAGAGGGCTGCCCAGGTGCACTTCACATTTCAATGACTGATGCAGAAGGAGAAATATAGGATTATTTTGACATAACGTTTATTTAGAACAAGCTCAAGATAATGCTCCAACTCAAGGTTATGTTGTACATCTGCAGCTCATCTGGTGAATAAACTCACCTGTTTTTCACTTCTCTGCTAACTGTACTATGACCTGGCTAAAACCCCTTAAACCCCCACTTCCCCTGGCTGGACATTTACCCCTATCTAGCACCTGTCCATTTGGGATCTCACTGCATTTCTCATCCCAAACATCAGGAGCTTACTGAGCTCACAGCACCTTATCCTTGATGCTTGGAGATGGTGTGCAGCAGTGCCCACCCCAGCCTCACACACCTTACCTTACTTTCCACCACGGAGATGAGGATCTGCTCCATAATGCTGCTGGTTGTGGGGACGGAGGTCTGGATGTGGCCGATGACAATGCCAATGGCCACGCGGGACAGCTCGTAGCTGAGGTGGGTGTTCCTGCGCACCAGCTCAATCAGTTCGGCGCCAATTGTCTTGGGCACGGAGGCCACCAGGCCACCGGGTTCTGCTGGCAGCGACTCCACCCCGGCCGCCTTCTTATCCTCCAGGCAGAGGTTGCTGAAGGCATCCAGGCTTGCAGGGGCGGGCGGGGCAGTTTTCTTTACCTGAGAAGTCTTCTCCCCGTCCACATTGTGGGACCTCTGCGACCCCCCTTCAGCTGGCGGTGCTGGGGCAACCCTCTTGGACTGGGGAGATTTGCTGGTATCCTTTGGGGAAGTCCCGTAACGGGAGTGGGTCACAGAGCCGCTGTCCAAATTGCGCGTGATCGTGGTGTGGACACTCCGGCTGGGGACAGGGGGTGGAGTGTTGGCAGGACTGGAGGTGGCTGTTGGGAGAGCGCTCTCGGATACAGAAGAAGCAGTGTACAAGGTATCCAGGGATGTTGTGCTTATAGAGGCGGCACTAGAAGCTGACCCAGGAATAATTTCAACAGCATCTGAAAGGGAACAATTAAACATGCCTTAGCAACAGCATCAAAGGAAAAGAGAAAAAAAAACCCAAATTGCTACAATGCAGTCCATTAAAAGGCTCATTGCGGGTTTGACCAGAGCAGTTTAACTCCTCTTCCTGCTTCACTTATCTCAAAGCAAAATTGTACCAGTTCTCTCTGGAACATTCCCACACAATCACCTCTTTAGAAAGGGGAAAGCTACTCTGCTGAGATGAATACCCTTCAAAGGGCTTAGTGTTTTACACAGGGGAAGGGAGGGAGAGGTGGACAGAACTAAAGGCCAGAAAAGTCTTTCCCCCCCCCCTCCCCGGGTTAGGCTTTTTCTGCCTTAAGGACATAAGCCCTCACTTTTGAAAGATGGTGCCTCAGAATTGCAAGACACAGAGGGCTTCACACACAAGCCTGCACCTCGCTCTTGCACAGAGGTCACAGCACTGACAGTGGAGGAAACACTTGACTGACAACCTCTGTAGTCCCTCCCTTTCAGCACTCTTCAACATTTCATCACGAGCCCTGCAGCCCTGCTAGCACCCACTAATTTCACTAGCCTCCACACTATCTGCTCTACTGTATTTCTCCCCCCACCTCTAGTTTTGACTAGCTCTAGCAGTGGAAGTCCCACCTTCCAAGGGAAAAAATCCACAACAAGCAAAGAGATACTAAGATTTTTCTTTCCTTTACCCTGGTCTTACATATAGTTTTGGTAAATCTTATCCATTAGTTTCTAGTGGGCAGAAATGTATCTGAGCTCTTTCCTGACTATGAAAACAATTACTTGGACAAACAGTGGGCTTGCTGGAGCTTTCCAAGAGCAGCTGGTGTTAGTGCTGGAAGAGAAGGAGCTGCACCCCATGGGGAGCTAAGCTCTCACAGAAGGC
This sequence comes from Sinosuthora webbiana, assembly GCA_013397395.1. NCBI lineage: Eukaryota > Metazoa > Chordata > Aves > Passeriformes > Sylviidae > Sinosuthora > Sinosuthora webbiana. The sequence goes on along the minus strand of VXBN01001620.1, from coordinate 96,849 downwards.
AGTTACTCACATACACACATGCCCAAAGGAAGGAGCAGTGGGACTGACGTGAAATGCCTTCGCTGTCCTTCTGCAGGCAACTCCAACCCTTCCCGCTCTATCAGTGCTTGGAGCCCTCCACTAGTCCATCCACCACTCCTCCCAAAGCAGACACCAGCTAGGTAGAAAACCTAGGCCCTTCAGCTGCTCCTCTGCCTATGGGCAGCACATAGGCAGATGTGTCCCTGGTATTATGACTGCTCCTTACAGGCACACTTGCCACTGAATTCATGGAAATCCAACCATTGTACAATGAAAGTGCTCAACAGATTGGGAGTCAAAAACAAGACTTGAGACTGCATCAAAAGCCAGTGAGCTCCCCTGGTGAAGTATCACACTCTGCACTGCAAGGAAGTGCTCCCTCTGCCTTGTTGGGAGACAGCCATGGTATCTGTGGGAATAAAAGGATCTTAAACCACTGAAGTTGTGCATCAGCCAGACTAGCCACGTGAGCAGGCAGAGTTGCTCCTTGGAGAGCACTATCATTCCCAGGGCCACAGGCACTGAAGGAGAGGGGGGATGCTGTACCTGGCACCCATCCACAAGTTGCTCAGACCCTCCCAAATACAACAGGCTTGAAGAAGCACTGGTCACCAGCTCAGGACCACTAGCATTAAAACCTACAGGAATCTAGGCTATATATATTTTATAGATATATTTGTAAGGATATAAACCATATAGGAATTCGGGGGATGGATAAGGATGCTCATCTAAGCACAAAGCAGATGCATTCAGGCCCCATGGCTGTTACATCACCCAGTGTCTATTTATTTCATGCCCAAGACCTGGAGAGCAGTTTGTCCTTACTTTTAATGGGAGCAGCAATCTGTGGGTTCTTGCGCTTCTCTGGAGGTGGGGGGGTGACAGGAGCAGCATGACGAGCCTGTGGTTGGATCTATAAGAAAAGATTTCAGAGCAATCAAAGGAGGTTGACAATAAAGATATTCTCTTTTATGAAGTCATCTTTCTCATGTGCATGTGTAGATTTGTCCTTACATCTCTCCCATCAGTTGGGGCAGTTTCCTCAGGAGGACAGATGCTAATAGGCGGCCTCCTAGAAGAACAAAGGAGAACTCAAACTGACTTCATCCCCTCCCTGTGACAGGCAAAGGAGCCCTTGTTTAATTGCTGTGTTCAGCAGCACATGGCACTTATGTCGTGTAGACCTGTCAAGCATTTACTCCTCCTTTATTCCAAATGCAATCCTACACACTTACCATGTCTCCACATTACTCTCAATAGCTCCACAGAGGCTGCACAAAGAGTGCGTATTTACACACTCTTCCGGAGAGATCTATTACATCAGCTACAAATACCCTTGCAGAAAGACAAAGCCAAGGACTGGAAACATGTAAATGCCTTTTCCATGCTTTCAAAGCTATTTCTGCTCATGCAGGGAGAAAATAGGCTTTGACCCTCTGAGCAACACTATGCTACCTATAGCAAGATGCACTGGGAAAAGCTTTGCCAGGGAGTTGCATTAACTCTCCACATCTCGGGTTTCTCATGCAAGTCTCTTCCTCTAGGATTGCCAAGCCAGCAGTGTACAAGCCCCAGAGCCAGACTCCTACACTCATCTTTTGCTGTCAAATCTAAACACCATGATCACGAATATCACATTCACCCACAATTACTCCAGTGAGGTGCAGCCTCAGGGTTAACCTCTAATCAGTAGGGCATCACTTAACACAGCAGCCAAGCTAGGTGGAAGCACATTGCATTAATATGCCAGTCCCCACAGCCCAGCAGCTCAGGGCCAGGAGACTTTGCTTGGGACCTCTTAGGACTGCTGGGATTTACAGCCCGCTGCCTCAAAAGTGCCTCTGCTTTTAAGGGATATTGCAATCACTGTTTGTGGCCAAACCTCCCAGGGGAGCACAGGAAGGGAAAGGAGGTGATGGTCTGAATGTCTTGGGTAACCCAGCTTTCAACCATTTGGAATCTACAGTGACATTCAGTCCATCACCAGTGAAAATTTTCCAGGTTTGTTTAGCCCTGGAAGAGAAGTTTTCCTGTGCCCTGCCATTGCTAAATAGACCTATATAAACACTACACAGGGCACAGAGCTCTGCCACCCCACAGTGAAAATTTGAGACAGGCCCCTGAAGGGTCTCTATCTTACATAGCTCAGTAGAAGGAGAATGAAAAATGTATTTTTTTCCTCCAGACCCAGGAAGGGCAAAAACTTCATCTGAAATGGAAGCAAAGATATTCCTGTAAATAAAACACCTTCAAAAGCCACCTCAAATATTCAAGACTTGATGCCAAAACCTGGCAATGTGTTCACAACCCATGTCTAGATCCACTAGACAAGTGAAGACCCAGCAGTTTGCACAAAGACTTTCAAAAAAGGATCTCTTAGTCCCTTTCCCACCCAACACCAAATACATCCAGCCTTATACCATGTCAAATAAAAAGTCACTTCTTTACAAGTGCCTTCAGCTGGTGAATTAGCACAAGACACTGCTGCAGACTCCCTGCCTGCACTCTGGGCTCTTGTCAATCCACCCCACATTGTTCTCTCGGTGGAATGCTATCTGATACTTGCATACAGCTTCAAAAGTTATCTGTGTTGGTCCAAAAAGAGACTGCACAGCTGAGAGAGGTCAAGCAGATCAGGAGGGGTCCCTGCATTGCATGGTTGGCAGGCTGGCCCCAAATCCAGAAAGCTCAGCTGTGCTAAAAGCAGAGCCCTGTGTACAGAGTGCTGGAGCTGACAGCACAAGTTGGAGCTGCTTGGCACAGCACAGCCACGATTACTGAGGCAGTAGGATTTAGTAGACAGGCAGGCTCAGAGCTTAGCGCAGATGCGTGACATTGTGTGGAGATAGCAAGGGTTGGATCATTCTGGAGTATTTCCATGGCTTCACTAGCCCTTCCAAATTTACCACACAAGTTTAACACAATTATTACAGGCTAGTGCTTAAATTAATAGGTGTAAAGATTTAATGCAAAGATGTAATGCTAGCTCAGCCCCTACCAGTTTAGACAGCCACACACCACAGTACAAGTGGCTGCGAGAAGAAGATGAAGCATCACAAGCATTTCCCTGTGCTGCCCAAGCCTCATGGTCAGGAGCTGTGAGCTGTAACCAGTGGCCACCCCCTCCCTCCACCCCACATCCTAACCACTGCTTGGGGCCAACAGGAGGATGTACAACACCAAAACCCCCAAAGGGAAACCCCCCACCTCTGTGCAGCGTCCATGCACAAGGTGACCATGCAGAAGCCCTTGAAGTTCAAATCCCACCTGTCCAGAGGGGAAAAGATGAGGAACCTCACCAAAGGTTTAGAGAGAAGCAACTGTACTTGTGTTGAAAGCCTCCCTTTCCCCAGACCTCTATAAGGGCACTGTGAAGTTCCTCAGAGCCACAGATTTTACACACCTGCCTGTCCTTTACTCTTTTGCAAGGACTGATAGCAGGCTGTGCTCCCTGTGCTGCTCAAAGACATGAGCTGACTCAAACACAACACTCCCAGTCCCTTTGTAGCCAGAGAACATCACCACTCTGACTCCTGAGAGCAATGTTATTATAGTAGTACCCATTAAACAAAATAAAAAAACAGTAAACCAAATGAACAATCTCCCATCCACTACCTCCTCCAGGCAAACTCTGCCAAGCCAGACACACTGGTCTGTAGAGCAAAGGTTTCTGGAGATGAGCATCACAAACTCACTGAGCATGCACAAATGCAGCAGACTGACTAAAATATTCCAAGAGCCCAGCCTCCACCCTTGACAGCTGGTATGGCAGCAGCCCCAGCCTCCCACCTTATGCTGACTGTGGAGGAGCTGAAGCCAAATGCCCTCACCAACTACTGCAGCCAGTTAAGTCCTGGGAGCAAAATCACTGAGAGGAAACCTCAAATTTTGCTTAGGTTTTCAGATGCAAACACTGAATGCACCAAAAAATCCCAAGCAATGAAAAGCGCAGGTCAAGACCTCTGCTCCTCTGGAGCTAGTGAGAAAGTTTAGATTTCAGTAGGTCTCCTCTTAGGCTCCTGCATAACCAGTGGAAGAAAGCAATGCTGCTTCCTCCACTTTGTATTTTCAAAGCACTCAGGAAATCCACCGAGCTGTTAAAATGTCAAGGAGCCCTTTCAGTACAGGGCTAAGCTGGAAGCCCTTCAACTGCATCCTCAGTGCCACCCAGACAGAAACAGTTCTTTGTCAGCCAAGGAAATTCGTCTTCCTCCTTTTTGGCAAGCAACCAAACCACAGACCAGATAAAGACAGGGAATCAGCATGGAGATTGGCCTGTAAGGTGCCTCATTTTCTCAGCCCATAATGTACAGGCTTGAGAATGGAGCTAGTTTGACGGCCAAAGAACAGAAATGAATACTGAGGAGAGAAATGCAGTTTGTAGGAATTGCTGTGTTCAGTCAGAGTGAGCCAGAGCTACCTTTTATCACCCCAAACTCACAGTTCTTCAAGTATAAAACAAGCCTATCTGCTAGGGGTGACAGCAGATCAGTGCCTTATAAACACAATACCTCCAAGCATTCAGCCCAAAGAGATGAAGAAAAATTACAGTGCATGTGTTCATCTGTAGAGAAATAAAAAATCTCCATGCTCATCCTTGCTTGGCGCCTTTAGCCCTAACATCCACTACACCTACACAGGGAAATCTGGCACATCATCCATCCCCAACAGCCACACCCTCATCCTGGGCTGCTATTTTGAAGCCTCACTGATGCTGCACTGTAACCTTGGAACTGCGTGTCACTGAGATAAAAAAAGATCTGCTCTAAATCTTATTTCCTGCAATTTGCCTTTAATTCATCACGATAAGCAACCTTCAGACAAAGCAGGATCTTTGGGGGTTTTTGGCTTTTTGTTTTGCTTTGAATAGTATAAATAGGCAACCACAGCAGATAAAATGCTTAAGGACCAATGATTTTGTGCAGACATAACAAGGGGGAAATGAAGCAGTTCTGAGTGCTTGGAGGGAGCTCTACTGCTCACGTCAAAACTGCTTTTCAATGCATTCTCAGGGAGCCTGCAACTCTTTTAGAAAGTTGCCAAGAGATAGTCACGCAGTATATAGAGTGGATTTCACATGCTACCATAAAACCACTTTGGACCCTCAAGGACTCCAAAAAGCATGACAAGTGTAAACAGCAGAGGGACTGTTCCAGATTTGTTAGAGACACAGCACTTGACAGTGCAGTAATCCCAGGCCAGCAGCACAAACACCTTATTTGTAACTTCAGCTGCAAAGGCATTTTATTCAACAGGACAAGAAATGTCACACCACCAAAGGAGGAACCTACAAAGTGTCCAGCCACTGTTACCTGATAGAGACCGTCATCCTCCTCCTCAAACTCGGTGTTGGGAAGGCTGTGGTGTCGCTCGTACCCTGTCCGGCACACCCCGTTGGGCTGCCGGGACACATCCAGGTGGTGATCACTGGAGGACTGAGTCATGACTGTCCCCTGTGGGGTGGGAGAGTGGCTTTTACGGGACACAGTCTCCTTCCGGTGATGGATCAGTTTTCTGAAACGGAATGATGACATCAGGAAGAGCAAAGCTCAAGGGAGTGACCACGCTGCAACATTTAGATTATTCTTTAATGATTTATTGCATTTGGGCTATAAATACAAGAATGGGCTACATTACTCTGAACACCAACTCCAGTTTCATTAACAACTAAGGAAGCACTTCTGGGGGAGGAAGGAAGGAAGAGGCTTTGCAAGAGCCCATAATTTATTCATCAGTTCACTGGAGAAGAATGCCTCTTCCTCGGGGGAGAGTCACATATTGCATTGCAAGCTTCAGAAATTGCCTGCATTTTAAGAATTGCTGTTCAACCGAGATTAAACCAGCATGCCTCAGCACAGAGTCTGAGGTGTCAGAGAAAACAAAAATTCTCCTCACAAGCCATTATTTGAGAACATATTAAAGACTTTGTGTCACATGCCAAAAACCTCTACAATTCCTGGCTGGTAAAGCAGAGAAAATGCAGCCAGAAAGGTTTTGGATTTCTCCTCCAAGCCTACAGTGTGGCTGAGAAACTCCTCTTTTTGGCATGCACAGAGATAGAGGAGCAAGGCCAAAGCTCTCCTTTGCTGGACACAGTTGCCAGGAGGAGCGGCACCAGCTCAGGCCCTGGGAAGTTCTCTGAGTGCAGCAGCACTTTGCAGCACAGGGGCTCAAACATCCAACATCCTCCCCAAGGACAGAATGACAATGTGACCACCCTCCATCCGCGAGCTCTTCCAGATGCCCATCATACTTACTGGAGGACATCTCTCTGCTCCAGGTTGTATTTCCCCCCATTCTTCATGGCTGCATTGTGCACAGCCTCAATGGCACGGTCAATGGATTGGAGAACCACATCCTGCTCCAGCACCTGAGAAACAATACCCAACATGTTACTGTGCCCTTCAGCTGAGGTTCTTTTGCACCACAGTTTATGGCAGGAGAGACCACAGTACAGTAAACTCCCAGAGTTTATGTTTGGGAAAGAAAGTCACTGTTACAAGCACCAAAGACCAGTGATTCCTACAGGGAGATCAGAGACAAAGCTTCAGAGCCATGCAGTAGCCTTGAATATTTAGCCTGCTGCAGGGAGGCTGGGAGATCCCACTGCAAAGCCAAGCTTATCCCAAGCCCAATTATTCCTGCTCTTGCTGCCTTACTGTGAAATGCACAACTGTGAATGTGACAGTTGAAATCTGGTGGTCTCCAGAGTCTATCCGCTCTGGATGTTTTGGGGTTTTTTGCTCACTTTTGTCTTGGTGGTTTTTATATTTGTTTTGTAACTTGAAGCATCTTTTCCAAATCACAGAATCACAAGGTTGGAAAAGATCTTCAAAATCATCGAGTCCAACCCATGCCTTAACACCTCAACTAAACCATGGCACTGAATATCCATTCTTTTTTCAAAAAAAGAATATCCATTCTTTTTTTAAACACATCCAGGGATGGTGACTCCACCACCTCCTCAGGCAGACCATTCCACTCTTTCGTAAAAAAACTTTTTCCTTATATCCAACCTGTACTTCCCATGGCACAGCTTAAGGCTGTCCCCTAACATTCTGTCAGTTGAGAGACCAACCCCCACCTGACTACAGCCACCCTTCAGGAAGTTGTAGAGAGTGATAAGGTCACCCCCGAGTCTCCTTTTCTCCAGGCTAAACAACCCCAGCTCCCTCAGTTGTTCACCAGCCTTGTTGCCTCCTCTGGACGTGCTCAAGCATCTCAACATCCATCCCAAACTGAGGCCCCAGAACTGGACACAGCACTCGAGGTGCAGCCTCAGCAGTGCTGAGTACAGGGCAAGAATGACCTCCCTGCTCCTGCTGGTCACTGTTCCTGATACAGGCCAGGGTAGCATCGGCCTTCTTGGCCACCAGGGCACACTGCTGGCTCATGTTCAGCCAGCTGTCACCAGTACCCCCAGGTTCTCCTCTGCCTGGGCACTGTCCACCCACACCATCCCCAGCCTACAGCACTGCAGGGGGTTATTGTGGCCAAAATACAGGACTCGGCACTTGGACTTATTAACTCTCCACCCAAGCTGTCACAGCAACATTTATTCCTCCCACCAGCTGGTTCAGCAGCCATTACTGCAGTTAAAAAAAAACAACAGCCTTGAAAGAAGAAGCACCAAAGACGCCACTCCCTGGGCTCACAGAGGAGACTAGAAGGGGAACAGGAAGGTAAAGCAGGTTTCTACACTTGTGACACTCTAAAAGGCTGCTTACCGACAGCTGACATGCCTTCAAGAGAAAAGACCTTTACAGCACTACGGCAGAAAGCAAAGGACACACTACTGAGTTCCTGACTCACAGGTCTCCCATAAGCTGCCACTGGTGCCAGCACCATCCCTTCGGTCCCACTGCTCCAACTTCAGCCCATGCACGAGGGGAGGAGGCAAATGCTCAGACTCCAGTGCTCACTGCAGCTGTTTGAACACTAAACCCTTCTTTCACTTGCTTTGGCCCCCACTCCCTGCATCAGAGCAACTATTTATCCAGCCAAGCAGCAGCTGGATTTTCATCAAGGATGCACCTTAATTGGCCTTAGGGGGCTGCAGAGCACAGAAGGGAAGCCCTCCCAGCCAGACCCAAAAGTGCCTGCCTCCATAACACTGGCATGCAATATTCTGATAACATGCTATGTATTATTTATATCCTAGTTAATTGCTTAGCCAAATATGAATTAACAGCTACCTAAGACTGTGGGGAAAAAAACAAGGTGTGGATGAGAGGCCTCTTTTGCAATACTCAGCTTTGAAAAATTTAGGAAGGTAAATTTTTTTTGTTGGTTTGCTTTTCCAAGAAAGACTGGTAGGGAAGAAAGCAACTGGGGAAAACTTTAAAAATAAAACCAAATTTGTTAAACTATCAGGTCAAGAACGAAACCAACACTCAGAACTCAGCTTTGGGATGAAACCTCCAAGCAGCCCCATGTGGCCTAGGGATGCAGCCTAAGGAGAATTTCACCACCTCTAACTACAGAACTAAGGAAATGGAGCAAAGTGTATTTGAACACATTCCAAGGAGGGTTGGAAGAAACAGAAAGTTATTTCAGCAAATTCACCTCATTTTCTGAGAAGAGAAAATTACAGCAAGCTGCATCCTCCCTCTGGGAAAGAGGAGCAGTGCAGAAGTCTCCAGCACTGCTGTCTCCTGAGGAATGCCAGTATTGCTCTGAGTGCCACAGGCCCATGCCCTCTGCACACCCTACCTGCCCTCCTGCACTCCCACATGAGTCCCCCCCAGTCCCACCCTTCCCAGTGTTCCACACTTTCACTCACAGAGGTTTAAATCCTTTCTCAGTCTGATCATCCCAGGGAAGATAGCAGTACAGAGCACTGAATCCTACTGAACAGCTCAGCATCTCTGCCCTCTTCCAGAGGGCACATCAGCACAGTCCACAGGAATCCATCCACAGGCTGGAATCATAGAATGGTTTGGGTTGGAAGGGATCTTTTAAATCTTCTAGTTCCAACCCCCTACCATGAGTAGGAATGTCACTCACTGACCAGATTGCCCAGGGTCCCATCCAACCTGGCCTTGAACACTTCCAGGGATGGGGCATTCACAGCTTCTCTGGGCAAGCTTTTCAAGTGCCTCACCACTCTCCAGTTAAAGAATTTCCCCCTAACATCCAATGTAATCCTCACCTCATTCAGTTTAAAACCATACCCCCTTAGTCTTAGCACTGCCTGCCAGTGTAAAAAGTCATTGTCTATCTTTTTACAAGCTCCCTTTAAGTACTGGAGGCAATGAGGTTTCCCTTCCCTTCTCCAGGCTGAACAATCCCTCTCTCTCAGCCTGCCTCCACAGGAGAGGTGCTCCTATGGAGCTGCTCCTTGCTGTGCAATGCCATTTATTATGGAGAGGGTGCTTCCTTTCTGATAAAACACGGCACTTTCACACTAATGCAGCAGCGCTGTGACAACTGGCTTTTAGCTGCTGTGCCCCTTCCTTTTGTTTCTGTTCCCAACTGTCCATTAACAAGGCCCTGTCAACAGGCTGGAATAAAAAAGCAGCACAAACTTGCCACTTGCAATGACATTGTTGATGCTGCTCATAAACCATCTCCCTTGCTCAGCTGAGTTGGGAGGCTGCGTGTTGGGTGAGGGGGGAAATGGCAGGGTCTTCCTCTCATTCTGGGTTTGTAGGACATGCAGCATCAGGGATCCCCTGTGTTGTAGTCATAAAGTTAAAAAAAAATATCAGTATCCTGGATAGATCATGTGATTCAAAGGAATCTGCACATTCCTCAGGTTAACCAAAATGGCACTGCTTTGTTTAAAGGGGGATGTATGAACAGGCACATTGCAGTTGAAATGAGCACAGACTGCAAGGGAGCAAACGTCTGGTTTGCCAAGGTCTCACCCATGCTCTCTTCCTCCCTGGGATTCAAGGGATCACGTGCTCACAGCAGTTCTGGGCAGTGCCTCGCTGCTCTCCCCAGGCGATCTAGGGAGATCAATCACTTTGCAGGACAGGGGAATCCTGCTTGCATCCAGCAGTTATTCCTGAGGATGCTGGCAGCTGGGACACAGGCAGGCAGGGGTCCTGAGCAGTACAACCAGCTCACGCATTCACAGGCAGCCCTGGCCATGCATGGCTCTACGGCCTCTTCAGGAGAGAGGCCACAAAGCGGCAGCAGGAGCAGAGCCCTGGAGTGCAGGCAGGAAGCTCCAAAGTCCTGCAGACTCCTGCACTGCAGTCCTGCCCCATGCTATGCTCTGGGCTACAGAGATACCCTGTTCATAAGCTAAGGCTCACATGGAAGCAAGGGAATGCATACAAAGGGCATTGCTTTACAGAGGGCTATCAGAGGAGACATACCAAGCAAAGCCCAGGAATTCAGCTGGATTTACTGAGGCTGCACAGTGAAGGTTGGCAGACCCCCGAGCAACCACAGCAGCATGCAAGCTGTTAACTGTGTCCTTCAGCAGCTACCGGCTCACCAGGCACAGGCACAGCCATGCCAGCCACTCTGGGAAGGCAGAGAAGGTGGCAGGGACAGGGCAGGGACAGGGCAGTGATGGCAGCAGAAGGCAGCAGCCCTCACGGGGTGAGCGCAGGCGTCTCCTTGGTCAGCACGGAGGGATCATGCCCAGGCTGTGGCCAAGAGGTATCAACCTTCTGCCCAACATACCACAAAGATAAGGGAGTATTTGCTGAGGTATTGACAACACATTCCCACTGGTGCCTCCCCCCAGAAAGGAGTGGCTACCACCCCCTCTGTCAGATATTTCTGTTTTAATCAAACAATGCTGCAGCAGAGAAATGCTGGGCTCTATAAGAAGCCTGTCTCCACCAGCCTGGCGATGGCCAGCGGCAGGGGAAGAGCAGAGAAGTGACCCTTGGTGGTCACAGGCCATATTGGCATATAGGGCACCGTACCAGAGAACCAGGGGTACCACCAGCACCCCACAGGCCAGCTGCTCTGCAAGGAACATGGTACTGCTCAGTTAGAACTGTGATAATCAGCCAGGAAATGGAATTTCTTCCTTCATAGCCTGGTGTAGGAGAATCACAAAAGCATCAATAAATCATTATTTCCTCACTCCTTGCTAATAACACAAGCTAATAAAGAGTCTCCCCAGAGCCTTTTGCCAATTTCCTCCCCACTTGATAAGAACAGAGCCAGACCTCAGCACTGCCCTGGGGTGCTTTGCACACCCCAGGGTGGTTGGGGAAGGATGCCTTTCCCAGGGCAAAGACAAGCTTTTAAGAAGTACCGTTCCAGAATGTCTTGTGAGTATCTAAGCACAGTCAACACAGGGCACGGCCCTGCTGAGGCAGGAATGCATGCCTATCCCCATGCCTCACACTGCTCTCATCCTCACTGCCCCAGGAGCAGTCTCCCCAAAAAGAGCACACCTGCACAGCATGTGTCTCACAGGCTGGTGAGAGACATGAACAATGCAGAAGACACTACAGGTGCCCTTGTTGTACACACAGCACAACCTCCTCTCCTGCCCTCCCCAGGCTATTGAAAATGTTGCCCCCTCTCTCTTTGTTTGTAATCTTTCCACATGTACCACTGGTGTTGTTTAAATGCACTCACACAGAAGAACTTGCTCAACAGTCTAGAATAATCATACCTTTCAGAAAAGCATTTTCTAGACAAGCAAGCTGACAGCTGCATTAGCTCAGACAGGCTGAGCCACTCTGCGTGCACAAGGCTCCCACATTTATGAAAGCGGCCCATTAACTTATGGCAGGCTTTTCTTTGCCTCCACAAGGGGCTGATCCAAGAAAACATATCTCTTTTTTCCCCTCCTGGCTCCCCATCTTTTAGTCATCAAGGGAATTTGATCTTCTCCATGTGCAGGAATCGGTGCCCTCATGCCTGTACTACCTCTGCAGCCAGAGGGGTGCCCAGGCAGGGCTGCTCATCTTCACTCTCATCTCATTGCCCCAGCTTTCACAACATGACAACAAAGGACAGACAAAGTTTTGTCTCCAGTGACAGCTCAGTTTTCACGCAGCTGCACTGACATGGACCACTGGTGAAATTAATATATTTACCCTGCTGGCATACACAGGCACAGGCTGGTCCTTTGTTACACAAATCAAGAGAGGAACGCCGCCTCTTAGGTCACATGCCCTTCACCCCCAGTCACCACCAGACTGTCTGCATATTTATTCCTTCCAGACTGATGATCGCGGCACCAATTTACAAAAATCAACTCTCCTTTGTGGCAGAGCGGTGTGCCAGAGTTCCCCCTCTGGGACCACACAGCTCACACAAATGGGTTGAATTTTGGGTTTTTTGCATTGCTGGGCAAAATTCAGCTCCTCTCCCTTTCCTTTTTGCAGCCCAAATCAAAAATTTTTAGTCCCCGGGCTGTTGGCTAAGAGAGTTGCATTAACTGATTCTTGGCGGCACGAAGATATTGTGCCTCGCAGCACTTAAAAACACACAACAAAAACACACGCGAAACAAAGGGCAACTGCCCTGGTTACTGAATAAATAAGAGGAGAAAAGCTCCAAACAAACCTGCAGTATCTCTGACTCGCTAGCAGGAAAACAAAGACATGGCTGAGCTCTTCTGACAAAGAGGCAGCCCAGAAGCAGCCCAGGAATTCCTGCTGATGTGCTAGTGCGTTTCTCATGGATCGGTGTTTTTCCACTGTGTGCTGACAGCAGCCGCTGGAGCGGACAGCCAGCACAAACGGGAAATGAAAAGAAAGGATAGCCAGGGAAAGGGGCTTAAGCTGTGCAATTCACACTAAAGCAAAAGCCAGAGCTCCTGGCAAAGAGATACACTAACGAGGGACAGTACAGGCACAAGAGGCATTGGGAACAAACAGAACCCTGAAGGCAGCAGAGGGATGCTCAGCAACCAAACCTCAACCAGTTTCTCTCCCAAGAGCAGGAAGCCTCCGAGTCAGGGAGAAGGGGGCAGAGACAGGCTGAGGGACAACAGAATGCATGCAACCCACCACTGCATGCTTGTACTTCTTGAGGTGGAAATGCTTCATCCTAGGTCTCTCCAGCCATGCTCAGACCCTGTTTACTGGCCACGATGACCACAATCGGCCACTGATTCCTTCCCTGCATAATTCTGCATTCTCCAGTAATGAGAACGCGTGTCTCATGCCAAAACAATCTAAGAGGATAAAAGCAGAGACAGAAATTTTTAAAATAAAACAATCAACACATACTTACATACCTTGCTGTTCCCTGCTGCCTTAATTGTTACTGCTCTCAATGCTTCAGGGGACTGCCCTGGCTCAAGCCTGGCCCAGGGGAACAGCTGCCAGAAAACAGAGCTACCCCTCTCTTTAGGATCACCCATTCAGCATCATTTTTGCACACAATTGTCAAGGCAGTATCTGACATGATCAGCGTGGCATCTGTGCAGGAAAATTTACATTTCTACTGATACAAAATGTATTTATACACATACTAGAGTTATCATCTACACTGAAAAAGAAAACAGTAGATAGCCTTTGTGTTGATGAAAACCTAGGATTATGAACTAGGATGTATCAAGGAGGAAGGAAACATGCTGCAGGGCAGCACTAGAAGTATACCAAGACTTTTGACATATTAGCATTTGAAATGAAAACAAAAATCCCAACAGAAGGGGTTTTGCCAGAGTTTGTGTAGTCTTCAGTTTGGTAGCCCAAAAAACTGCTACAGATGTTGTTTCCTCACTGAGATTCAGGACAGTTCCAAGATCACTTGCACAAAATTAGCACAGGTCTATAAGAAAACCCCTATATTAATTATGATCAAAAATGCAACTAATTTCTAAGTTCCCAGAGTGCTGGGAAGAGTGCAAGGTGCTAATCTCGGCCCATCTTTGTTTTGATTGAGTTGGCAAAACATGGATGTGGGACGGAGATCCAGCCACAGAAACTCTCCTTGCAGTTAATCAGGTTTGCCAAGAGCTGCCAGAACAAGGAGCAAGGTCAGAGCCCAGAGGAAAGAACAAGACTGGAATACTCTGCAAGTCCTGGCTCTTCTTCTGGCATTCAAAGAGGAAGGCTCAGTTTCCCCCCACAATTTATTTCCATAGCAGAGATTGTAGCAAAATGCCAGAAAGGTGACAGTTATATAAAAAGTAGGATGAAAAAAATCCAATTTCTACCACAATCAAGAGAAGTCTTTCCCTTCCCATTCACCCCTGCCTTGGAGCACATTCCAGTACACGAGGGTCAAGTAAGTAAAGTCCCAGGGGTCAAGCAGGAAAAATATGCAATAATATTGTCAATTTATCTGATGCCCAAAGACAGATGCAAAGGAGCCTGTATGTACATATTAACTGAAAGGGACTTTCCTCCTGCATGCCACAGATTGGTGCTGATGTAATAGCTTGCAGTTACATGTTTGAGAAAGAGGTAATAACTCGTGATTCATCTTGCACAGGAATTTATGATTTAGCAGCTTTTCTTCCCAAATCCTCCCTGTTCCATGACCAGCACTCTGGCAAGAGTCAGAAGGCAGCACACTGGAGTTATGATGTGCTTTGGGCATAATAACTGCGTTGCCCAAACCTAAAACCATGGGCAAATTATAAAGTGTCTCTTATACAGACAGAAAATGGGGGAATGCAAAATTAATTGGACCTGCTGTCTCAGTCCCAGCGAACATGGGAAAACAGGCAGCAGGCAGAGGTGTACAACCCAGGAACATTGGCCAGGCAAGAAGGAGAAGGGGCAAGGAGGGTGCACAGGCCACCATCCAAGGAAGTGCAGAGCCTGTGGGCTTGGCATGAAAGATTTGAGTCTGCCACATGAAGAACAAGTGCCACTTTCTGGTATCCACTGGATGAACAGCAGTATGTACTTCATTAAAGCCATTAATGAGGGAAAAGAGATTCCATCCTTAAGGGGCAACCACAGAAAAGTCATCAGCTAGTTATAGTCCTGGACAGTTGTAAATTGCACAAAATAGTAAACCAGACATGCATCCCCAGGATCTTTTGAGTAGCACCAGGATCAGAACCACCAGGCCTGGCACAGCCTAGGCTCTTTCCTGCTAAGCTGTCACTGTGAGATGAAAAACCATCTTGTATACTGTGAGCAAACCTGAGAGAGGCCCTGGAAAGTTCTCCCCTAAGATCATTCTAGTTGGGAGGATCAAAGGCAGCTTGCTGCTGCAGGATCAGTTGAAAGTCTGGATAGAAAAAAATTTTCTGTGTTTTGGACTCTACCTTCAGAATAAGCATTGCTTCCTCTGCCATGAAGGAACACAGCTCCCCTGCACACTGCGGCAAGATACCTCTTCTCCCCTCTTCTCTACCAGAGAGTTGGTGCATAAAGAGAGAAGCTGGGCTGAAAGGCCCAGCAAGGGGTCATCTCTGGCATCAAAAGGGCTCAGACCCCAGCTAAGAATCAACATCTTAGTCGGGAGAGCAGTTGTAGGAAGAGATAAATATTTTTGACTGAAAAACACTGTTTTACAAACTATAAAAGACACACAAGTTGTCACAGAGGCAGAGGCCGCTTACACACACCCTGACAAGCATTCAAGACCTCTCCCCGGAGTTTGGATGCAGATTCTATGGTTTTCCTGGGAATTGAGAGGAAGGATCTCACTGTGTGCCCCAGTAACAATTGGATGGTAAGATACATTGAATCCTAAGTCATATTATTTCTTTACTAGCTGTAAAATTTATGGGTAGCTTTAACCCCACCCTGTATATATGGAGGTGTAGGGCAGCAATGGAGAAGGTATCAGAGGGGCTGAAATACTCCATACATGCTGCACTGTCAAGAGGGAGATCCTGCTAATTGGTCACACACAAAATACCCAAGTGTGCACACATCCTTGTTAGCTGAGAGCTGCTCCTGCACGCACATTTATTCTTTGTAAAGTGGATGTTTCTGCTGATGTTTGTGTTCCTGACTCACCAAATCCAGCAACTCAATGCAATCAAGCTTTATTGGGACAGTGATAAAACTAAAGCTAATTCATACCCCAAACCCAATAAAGGTACTACTGAGATCTGCAGCAGTGTCTTACACTGTTACATGTGTGATAATAAAGACAACAGCACAAGCCAAAATAAACCCCAGAAAATTTTTACTTAAAGATCCTGCAGTTGTTTTTGACTAGCAGACAGCAGAATACGATTTTTCTGTGCTGCGAAACTTCAACAGACTGTCGGTTTCCATTGACCTAGAAAACTATCTTGAGAATTGCAAGTTTAGCTCTGTTTATCAAAGGAATGAGGATAACTTGCTGTTATCTCCAGATTCAGTTTAAGAACAAATTCTGGGGTTTGTTCAGAGGTGTTTTTTACCTAAAAAAAAATTAAAGGGTTCAACTAGATTTGCTGACATTTCAACTATAAGGAAGTAAGAGGTGAGTCATGGAAGAAAAGCAATTTATTAGTGTCCCACACTATCTGCAGGAGAAAAACAGCCTCTGCTTTAGCTGCAATTTATAATCCCATCTCCTTTTGCAGCTTAGAGTGGCACAGGCTTCCCAGAAAACACAAAGAAATGGGGACAGGAGGAGAATGTCCTCATAGGACATTGTGCTTCAGGGAGCGAAACAGCCATGATCCTGTTTTCCACACTTTCCGAGGCAGTGAACAAAAAACCTGCCTTTGTCAGACTGTTCATTTCCCACGTGCAAAAGTTGCTCCCATGGCTCATTACAGGATTGATTTCTTGCATCTGATTCTTCTCGTGCCACGTTCACCTGTGTCAGCACTCATCAATGAGAGCAAACCACTGTATTTCAGGAGATCTTCCCAGCCCATATCACACGGGACAAATCCTGCAGGAATGGAGATGGCCAGGACTCAGCTCACCTCCTGCATGCAGGTTTGGAGCTGCCTAACAGCAAGCAAAAGGTGACAGTAACCCTGAAGCTGCATGGTTTGCACAATTCACGTGCATGTTTTCCCTCTCCCATCCCTCTAAACTCTTCCAGGTCAGGGCTGATCACCCTTCACCACTCCTAACTCCCTTCAGGTCAGCTATGAGGTTTGTGTGGTCTTCCACATCCATCCACAGTCACGTAAGACCAAACATTGCCAACAGGAGATTTTGCTGAGAAAGCATTTATGCTGAATCATTAACAAAATATTAATAGTATTTAAAAGGTTTTAAAGCAGCCAGAGCTTAATTTGATTTTGAGATTTCAAGCTCAAAAATACAGCCAGTTCACATGTGTTCATGCATGTAGAAGGCTCAGATGCTGTCCCACATCACTGGGCAATGCTTCTAAGGCAGTGCCCAAGACCACAGGCAAGATGATGCTTCCCAAAAGTGGATGTTGGAGGGGTTTCTTTCCATCCCTGATATAAAAAATTATACTCTGCAGGTCCCTTGATAACAACTGCACAATTATTTCAATGCTGCTGCTGTCTCTTGTCATCAAGCTAATGGAAGACAGACACATGAAATCAATCAAAAAAAATAAACTAAAGGGGATGCACTTTCCAGTTTAAGTCAATAAAGGTGATTCTAGGGCAAAAACTTCATTACTTAGAATTCGGCACATCAAGGGACATTGTTTTGTTTGATGTCAAATGGAAAACATCTTCATCTATAAACACTTTGATTTGGCCAGCCTTAGGGAAGTCCCTAAACTTCTGCAGTAAGTAGGTAATGAATTATTTATGATCATCTTTCTTACTTGAGGTGCTGGGATTTCATCCAATTATTCTTTTAGCATGCTAAAAATGTGGACTTTCCTGGTACTCGAACTTCTCCCCAGATATTCCCTAGGGATAGCTAAGCCTGAACATAGCAGGAAAGGGCCCATGGACCTCCCTTCTGGCTGGTCAGTTGGATGCAAATCATTGTTCAAACAATGGTCCATCCATCTCCGGATGAATATGCATCCTTTCCTCTGGAAAAGGAAAAGGGAAATCTGGAAAGACACAGAATTCACAGAGCTTACACAAAAAGGAATTGTCACCACATCAGATTCAGAGGCCACGGAGGTTTGCATTTGTCTGCTCAGCGGAGAGCTTCGACTTGATGTCTCTAGGTGGCCATCTGGTTTCCACAGGAGCTGCCCTGGTTCTCATTGCAGCACACTGACACCGACTAAACTCTGCTGACAGAGAGCCCTCCACCCCAAAAACCTGCCTAACCACTTCCATTCCCCAGGTGCAAGTGGGTGAAAGGCACCTGTGTGGTCCATCAAGGCTTTCTTCCTACCTCCAGAGCAAGAGGATGAAACAGAGGCTGAGCTCAGCCTCCCGGCCAGTGAGCTCAAGAGCAGTGGAGGGTGAGCAGGCAGCAGGAACAGGGGGAGATGACACCCTAAATACATCAGAGGCTGAGGAGGTATGGCCCCAGGCACAAACCTCATGGACAGGCATTCAAAGACCTTTTCATCAAGACATCAGCCCAGCAATTCCTGCCTCCTTGTGGGCGGCTGTTTTTGCAGCTCTTGGCTCATCTTCTCCCCCAACCCTTTGGTTTTTGTTCAGTACAACAGAAGGTTTGGAGTTGAGGCCTGCCCTAAGGTTTCCATACTACGAGGCACTGTCCCTATTTGTACTACAAAAAAACCCAAGAAATAATTAATAGTTATTACTTAGAAAATATCTAATCTGAACTTGAAACCAGTGATTTAGCAAGAAACAACCCACAGCCTGGAATTATCTAGCATGCCTAGTCCAACAGCTTGATTTTTTTAAATTTTTTTTTTTAATTATAACTCTTGAGCAGCTGAACAACCTAAAATACCAGCCTATGGTGGCATTTCCAGATCATAGAAAAAATCAACACCTTGCAGACCACTTTCACACACACCACCCCAGCCTGAGCAGTGAAGGGGGACAAAGAGGCACAGATGGTTCCCCTCCCCCACCACTGGCACGACAGGAGATCCCTGCTCAAAAGCACATCCCACTAGCATGAAAGGCAGCCTGAGTCAGAGGGATGGGCCCACCGCACTCGCAGCTGGGTGACACTGCCCTTTCAGCTAGTCCCGATGGACAGGAGGAAGGACACGGGCATCAAAAGAGGCAAGCAGCTTCCAAGGAGGAAAGGAGTGACAACTTCTAAACAACTTCAACAGGCAAGCAAATATCCAGGAAAAACACACCCATGGACTTCCCACCTCACTCTAAAAAGCAGACAAAATCTTACTTCCCCTTCTTGCCTAAGCCTCATGCTATAAGAGAACAAGTTTTAGTTCTTTTCTCCCTTGAAAGGGAAGCAAACAGCTCTGCCACACAAGCTCTGCGTTGCAGGGCATGAACGCAGATGATCTCACATGAAGCTGAGCCTCCTGTGCCAAGGTGGTGGGTCTTGTCTTTTGGACAACTCTATTTGCCCTGATGTCTATTTATCACTGACAGAGCTTTCCCCAGAACAGCACTCAATATCCCTGTGGTGAGAATGCAATGGGGGCCAAAGGGAGCAGAGACAGAAGCAGTCATGAATCGTGTCCTCTGTTCCGCTTCTCACATGACAAGCTTCAAAACCCTGGTTTTAAAATCAAAGGTTTTGCCATGTGATAAAAGCCAAGACAAATAAGGTTTGACAAGACCCTCTTTTAAAGGTCAAAATTTGATTTGTGAGCCACTGGCTGGGGAAGCAGCGATGCTCCTCCAGAAGCAGGACCAGGACCCACAATTTCTGCTGCAACTCAGACCTGAGGCGATGAGGTCAGGCAGGGTCCACAGAAAGAATTTCCAGTGGACTGCCAATTCAAATGAGACTTTTTCCTCTAAATGCAATAAGGATTTTTCAGATCCAGGTGCCAACTCACAGGAAAAGCACAAACTGGTGTCCTCCAAGAGTGCCAGCATCCACTTCTCTCTGGAGGGTGTCAGCCCTGGAAACGAGACCTTCTTCCCACCAGAAGCTGGCACCATCACATCACACAGCAACAGCAACTCTGGGAGGCAGAGATTACCAGCCCTGCAGGACCAGCTGATTCCCCAGTCCAACACCAAACACTTCCAACCCTCACAGCCCCTGTAAGCCTGTACACAAATACAATTCTTCAGTGAAATAAATTGAGCCAAGTCTTACTGATATAGCCAAGATGAAAGCCTCAGTTTA
This sequence comes from Sinosuthora webbiana, assembly GCA_013397395.1. Taxonomy (NCBI): domain Eukaryota; kingdom Metazoa; phylum Chordata; class Aves; order Passeriformes; family Sylviidae; genus Sinosuthora; species Sinosuthora webbiana. The sequence goes on along the minus strand of VXBN01001620.1, from coordinate 76,843 downwards.
AGTTTTGTCTCAGGAAGAAACACAATGCACATGCATTTTAATTTGAAAATCTCTGCACACAGAGCTCTGTTAGAACCTGTGGCTTGAAAATTTTTGGTTATGGCAGTGGCCACGTAGAATGTTAGTATCTGTGAAGTCTAATTTTCTTGCAGACCATCTAACGCTACAGTTGCATACTAAGGCTGCTTGTACTTCCCTCCTTATAAAAGCCTTCTGGAATTCGTCCTTCTTCCAATACCCAGGCTGACAGCTCACACACTGAATACATAATCCTGTCTAGAAATGACAAAGTTTAAATTGTTCATGAGGGAGTAAATCTGGGATGCTCTTATAAACTCTCTTTGGTTTTATGTACATCTGAAATACAAAAGGAACAGAATAAAAAGGAGGCTGCTTGTGTTCCAGAACCAGAGCCCTCCTCAACAGAGGTGTTCAGCTGTTTTGCATGTTTCAACCACTGACAGATGTAAATACCCACTTTACACCATGGGATTTGACCTTCCCCATGGGTATAAATATGCCCAAGGCCTTGCAAGGGATCTTCTTAGGTCAGCCAGCAACCATAATATAGTCTGCTTTTGTCAAAGCCTTTCCTAGTTTACAGGCTGCCCCCAGCACAGAGGTTAATCTTCTCTTGCAAGGAGGAGGACTCTTCACATTGTTTTCCCATCATCACTAACAGAGCCCATTTTTCTCCAAGGACAAGCAATATGAATTCCTCCCTGCTCTTCAGTGTCTTGCTCCCTCTGTACTTCACACAGAGCAATAATCACAGGGAAATCAATTTGCATGAACTTTCTGGTTTATTGGGTTCACACTTCTTTCAATACAAATCTCTCCTCCTTTGTTTTTTTGTGGTTTGGGTTTGTTGTCTTTTCTAGTAAGAGTTCACCTGACTGGATGCTGGAAATCCTCAAAGGAAAGACAAACGTGGGATAGTGAGAAGTGATGCACATACAGAGCAGGATGCTCCTCGTTCAAAGCTGGCAGTTCTTCCCTTTGCAATAAGAAGCTCATCATCATCTAGATGTAAACAAGGAGAAAAAGTCCAGCCTCCTTCTCCTGATGAAAAGCATTCAAAAATCATACAGTAGGCAAAAAAAAATCACAAATTGGATCAGTAAAACTGCAAGGTAACAGCAGGGGATCGATCACCTGTGCAACAGTCTGAAATGCTCACAGCCCAGCACTAGAAAGCAGGGGTGCAATGACCTGGCAGACACAGTGACCCCACAGGGAAGTTGGGAACCAATCTGTGTCTGTCTGCTCTGGGCAAGTGCCTCTTCAAAAGCTGGGAAGAAAATGCCACATCTTCTTTCCAGTCTGCCCCCTCACCTTGCCCTTCCTCCAAGGCAAAGAGAGCTGCAGCCACATTGCTCAAGAGTGGACATGGACTCTCAGACCTGTCCCTACTGCCTGCTCACTTCTGACCAAAGCAGCCTTCATGTTGTTGAACCCTGAAACAGGCTTACTATTTCCAGCCCAATGGAGCCATCCATGCAAGCACCAGTGTGACTCCACTCATGGCACAGCAGTGATAAGACCACACCACCAATGCTGCTCATACGTAGGTGTCCAGGTCACAAAGACAAATTTTATCTGGTATCAAAAGCTGAATTATTTTTAATTGAAGTAAAAGTGAGAAGAACACGTCTTCACAGCCAAGACTAAAGATCATTACCGTAGAGCTACTTTAATCATTCTGGACCATGAAAGATTGTAGAACTTCTCACTAAAATTTCAAGTGTTTAGCTGCAGTAATTAGAAATTGTTATAATTCCCCTGACTGTGTAAAGGGGAAAAGAATGAAACTGTATCTCAAAGCACGACCAGCTCTGACAGGACAGCATCTCTTCTGTGGTGAGAGCCCAGAAAGAAATGCTTCGTTCTTTCACTTTCTTGCATGTGTCAAGAAACGCAGCCTCAGCTACAAAGCACTACCAGCTGCTTATTCTCCAAAATAAATCTTTATTTTTAGCCTAAGCACTTACTCAGGATCTGTGTGAGTATTGCAATTAAGCCCTCATGCCCATTGAAAGCTTTGTCAAACCTGCAGCAGATGACAAATAACGTTGCAGGCTCCAGCGCAGGGGACAGTCCGTACAATGTTCAGGAACAATGAGAACAACTCTGCCAAGGGTCAGGAGCGCCAAGTTTAAAGCTGGATTTTAAGCAGATGGAGGGAGAAACTCAGACAGCAAACAACAATTGCCAAAACTCAGTTTCCAGCAAGCCCAGGGAGGCTGCAGTATCTCCCTCTCTGGAGACATTCAAAACCCACCTGGACACATTCCTGTGTCACCTGCTCCAGGTGGCCCTGCCGTGGCAGGGCATTGGACTGGATGATCTCCAGAGGTCCCTTCCAACCCAAACTATTCTGTGATTGACAATGTAGCACCAACTGCGGAGCTGGAACCCGATGATCTTTAAAACCCCTCCCAATTCAAGCTATTCTATGATTCCAACTGTGTTCCACAACCATCATTGTCTCCATGGCAGTGTGGAAGGCTTGACAGTACCTGAGCTGCCACAGTGATCCTACACAGCACCAGCCTTGGCACACGCTGCTCCGTCCCTGAACCAATGCACATGGGATCCTGGCAGAGAAGCACCACGATTAGAAACAAGGAGTTTTCCCGCAAGCTGGTGAACTGAATTAACTGAGAGTGGGGTTGACAAGAGCAGAGGCAGCTTAGGAGAAGGCTGGACAGCACAGCCGGGTGTAGGATGTGGGATCAGGCTGGAGGAGTGGCCATGAGCTGTGAGACCCACACTCTGAGCCCTGGCATGCCCTGGTCTGCAAGGAAAGGCAGCTCCTGCCTCACTCTGCACCACAAAATTCCAGTCCTGAACCCAGGTCAATGCTACAACACAAAACAGGACAGAAGGTTTGGGCAAACAGAGAGTGCTCAAATTTCACGCCCTCACAGAAACCTGTCTTCTTTGCAGCTGGGGAGGTGACACACCACTCCTGTGCCTGCCTGGTCAGGACTACCTGTACTCTGCTGCTATGCACTTGCTCATGCTGCAGGAGAATTTTAAGTTGTTGCTAGGCTGCACAAAGCAGCCTCTTATTTTTATCACATGCCTGTTTATTCTCGTAGAAAAAGATACAGCAAACAGCAATCCAAGGCATCCTCAAAATGCTTGTTATACTCTTTGCTTGGCTCCATTTTCTCACCAGACAGTCCAAAGCTTCTTGGCCATCAGCATACACACCTTTGCACCCAGACAGACCTTCCCTTGCTCCTCCAGAGGTACAATGTGAAATCATGAACAGAGACTCAAAATCCACATAACAAACAATTTTTTCAGTTACTCCAAACAAATTTAAGGTAATTTTGAAAAGGATATTAATAATAATTTCAAAGGTGTTTCCTAATGGCTTAACACAGCTGAGCAGCTGATTTGTAAAAGCCAGCAGGCTAAACCATCCCACTTCATCAGGAAACATTTTCCTACGACTTAGCATGTATTTTTGCACCCCTGACATTTACCAATGTAGCATTTTAAAGCTGCCACTCCCCTGCCCAGCATTTAATGTTAACACTTTCATCAGCAGGGAATGCAGCCTGGGCTGGTTCAGACAGGAGACAAGACAAGACAAGATCAATTGTGTGGCCGAGAGCTGGAGCAGCCCTGCTGCTCCTGGACATGGTCCCAAACCACCACGGCCAGCCCCTGTCCTGCCAGGAGCAGAGCAGCTTTCCTGGCAGGCCAAGTGTCACCCGCAGCTCAGCATCCTCCAGGACAACCACTCCCTCTGTGCTCCTGGTGCTACAGCCTGAAATCTTCATCCAGAGCTGGAATAACTCCACGTTCCCATTACAAAATTCCAGGTTCCATCATAATCATAGCAACATAGAGCTATTTATCCCACAGAAAGGAACCTTATTGTTTGCTAGATTTGGCACTTGTCCCTCCCTGACACTAAGTGAACCTCCTGCACCTAAGCAAGCTTTCCAAATTGAATCTTTTACAGCTGCACATAAAGCTTTGAAAAGCTTATCTTCTGGAGTGACTGTCTGACTCCAGAGACCCTAAGCTCCATTTTAATCCCCACATTTTTCTGCCACTCATACATCACTTAAGCATCAGCACACAGCTGGAGACAAAAGACCAGCCTTATGCTGATGGGCACTTTGCCATTCAATAGGAAGGCCTGGCACTTGAGAGAACAGTTTTGCTGCAGCAGTATTCACCTGGCATTAGATATGAGCACATTACTTGCTCCACCAGGAGCTGGAGGCAACTACTCTTGTGCTGTCACGGGAACAATGCTAGGTGCACGTTTTCACTGGTCTGGCACCAGCACCCACAGCCCCTGAGTACACCACTGTGCTGGGCCCCTTCATGCCTGCTGCTGTCATGGCCTCCCAAGATCTCCACCAGGGCCATGCACAGCCAGGGCTAAGCCACCTGTAATGCCACTATTCCAACAAGCAACTCTCTCTGTGTGGTCCACAAGCTGCCCCATTCAGCAGCACAGCCCAATCCTCCCCTCTTGCTGCTTGACAGCCTCAGCATCTATCCCCAGAATGGCACTCGGCTTGAAATGACTCTTAATAACCCAAACAGGAGCTAAAAGGGAACTACAGAAGAGTAAAATCAGCAGGAATATCAGCTGAAGTTGGCCGTTTCTAATTGACTCAAATTAATTTTACATCATCTGTACCTTCTGGTGCTCTGGCTGGGCCCCAACTTGTTTCTTAGAGGCATTCTAAGAAGGATTTGTTGGTGGAGCTTTCTCCTCCCCTACAACTAACTCTCCTTTAACAGCAGTACCGAGGCACAAGGATTTCAGTACAAAATCCTGCAAAAAGACATCAGACAAAAATAATCATCAAATAATAACTGGGAATTATTTTTTTCTTTTAGAGAAGTCAAGGCATCAATATCCCATATCTATGAAAGCTGAGAAAAAAACAACCCCTGAAACTCAAGAGGAGCTCAGAAGAAAACAAATGCTCCTACTAGTGCAAAGCAGCAATAGCAGCCCAAGTCTCCCCCCTGAGCATCCTCTCAGCAGGTTGCTGTGAGGGGCTGTGATGTTGTCCAACTATTGCTCACCTGGAACCTAACTGCACTGCAAAGGCAGGCCAGGCTTACCTTTACAATGGTGACTCCTGTTGGCCACTCTCTCTCCCTGCTAACACTAATCATCAGCAGTGTTGTTTCCCTGCTGTGATTGGGGCAGCGTTAATTTGCCTCCCAAACCGCTGTCACTAATTGGTCTCAGTGCCCTTATTAAACCAAAACTGGGTGACAAATTGTTTGCGCTCCTCCTGGACACTGAGCAAACAGTCTCAAGCGCACTCCCAGCGAGCAGATGCTTTCTGCCATGAATAAACACACATTTTGACTTCACATCAGCCCTTCAGAGCTGGCAGGATGCAACAGAAAGTCAGTAACAGACACACAGGATGACTGCAACTGCAGAGCAGCAAATTAGATCCTGCTGCTTCACACATCATCAACAAATTCAGGTGCTGGAAATTTAATGGCCAAAACACAGATGAGCAGATGCAGGGAGGACTGTTTTCTGCAACAAGGTCCAAAGGTATTTGGGGAAGTTACAGCTGACCTAGAGGGAATGCTCACACAGTCACCAGCAATGCTGCTTTAATATCAGTGCATTACTAACATGTCAGGAGTTAGCCTGGCAGGCTGCAAGCTGTGTTGAGAATGTAGCAAAATATAATGTTGGAAATGACTGTAAAGTCATAGAAAAAATACTTTTCCTGTAAGATTTTGAGATGCATACTAGCAAGGTCCCTGCAAGAAAAAAACTGGTATGAGTGAGCAGCCTAGGAGAAGGCTCCTGCACCCACAGCAGTAAGAAGACGTCATGCCACACAAGCAAATGAAGCAAGAGACTGCAGACAGGAACTCATGAGCAGCAACCTGGAGCTATGCCACTGTGGGGTTTTAAAATCTAGCAGTTAATAAGGTCTTTGCTCTGTAACTAAATAGCTTCTGTAAATAGCTTATTAAGGGCTTATTGATACACAAGATGTCCTCCTTCCGTCAGGCCATCCTGCCAGGTTGCAGAAGAGCCCCAGCTTCACAGGATGGACAGATCAAGCAGCCATCAAAGGGACCTGCTGTTGCCCTAACACACGTACACACTCTCCTGTTAATGCTTGTTTCACTGGAGTGTTCTGCAAAGCCCACACCCACACTTACTTACAGCCTGATTTACTGCTAATCAGAAATTCAATGGCATCTGAAGGAGCAGCAGAAGCACATTAAGATAAAGGGGGTTGTCACCATTTTCAGACAGACGCCAAAAGGCCCATTTGTAACATTCACATGCATTTTTCTCTGCAGCTACCCATTCACTGATGCAGAGTCTTCAGCATCCTGGTCCCACAGCTATCCCGAGGCCCAAAAGTACAAAAGCCCCTATGAATCAGTTCTTCATGAAATGTCTATTTTAATTTTTAGAAGCCATGTTTTCCCTCATAAGCCTCCACTCAGCAGCCCCTGCACTGTACAAGCCACGTGCAACCTGTTTCCCGTGACATTTGCATGGGCACAGTGCTCACACCCCAGCAGCAAAAGGTGTACTCCATCCTCGGACTCCAGCTAGGGCCACAGCTGCTGCTCGGACCTTCTGTAATTCCCGGTCCCACCAACTTGGCTCTAAGTGCTGCCACTGCAGGCAGCTGCCGTGGCTTCTCCCAGCCCCCGGGACAGCAGGGGCGTGCTGTGGGTGTCATGGTGTGTTAATGGAAGGAGGATAATCACCCCTCACTATCGTCTCAGTGTGGGGGTACCACACACACGGAGCCCCCAGTCTGAACAGCCAGCACAGAGATGGCCGTAGGAGTGCCACTACCTTACACCAACCACGGCTGCTGGCCGGGAGATTCCAGTTCACCTGTAATCGTGTTTACTCCAGGGAGGAGAATCCCCCTCAGCATCTCCCAGGAATTCTCCTGTCTTCCTGTCCCAGTTCTGCAACAGCGAAGAGCCCCCCAGACTTTCAGGCCCTGGAGATGGCACCCTGAGGATCCTATACCCGGCTCCCTTCCTCCGGACGAGCCTGCTGAGCTCTCACTTCGTCCCGGACCCGCGGGGCTGGTGCTCCCCAACCCTGACATCACTGGAGATGTCTCCTGCCTCCCTGCAACCACGGGATTCCTATGCCACAGTGTCCCAGACTGTTCCCGCCTGCCCAGGACACTGCAGGGGCAGTCAGGCCAGAGAAATGGCACACCCATCTCCCCAGCTGGGCCAGCGGCTCCCGGAGAGGAACCGTGAGCGGCTGGGGCCGGGCTGCTCAGAGCAGGGAGCAGGTGCTCCAGCACCCGGACCGTGCCCTACCACCGCGCCGGCACGAACCCGGCCTGGGACAGCCAGGAAAGCCCCGCTGCCTGCGAGGGGCCAGGGCAGAGCCGCCCGGCCCCGGGACCCCCGGCAGAGCCGCCCGCGCCCGGCCCGGCCCACCTGCAGCCGCTGGAGATAGGAGGCCGGCGCGTAGCCCGTCTCGCCAGAGCCGGCGCGGGTGACGAGCCACCAGTGCTGGTTGCTGCGCTCCAGGAGCAGAAAGGTCTCTCCGGCAGTGAAGGGCAGGGAGTTGGGCTCGGCCGAGCGGAAGCTGTACAGGGCCCGGTACATGGCGGCGGCACCGGCACCAGCAGCACCGGCACCTCCGCCCACCCGGACCGGACTGGCCCCGCCCCCTCACGTCCCGCCCCC